>CM076579.1:379525605-379641698 GCA_034641835.2 Pinus albicaulis | reverse complement strand
CAATTTTTTAGGAAAACCTCCTTTTCAAAGTTGATGATCTGCCTATGTTTTTTATTGAAGATGAGGAGTATTTTGAAAAGAAATATCAGCCTAAAGATGAATATTTTATCCTTGCTAATAATCATGAATTAGAGACTGAATAAGATGATTACCAGCGGGGGTACTTGAATGCACTTAGTTCAAAAAATAGGAATATGTCATTGAGGAGAAGAGATGTGTCGGTTAATCCCATTCAGAAGAGAGCATCTCAGCAGAAAGACACTCAAACAAGGCAGAATCCTTCGAGCAATGAGAGTAAGGGAAAAGAGGCTATGATAAAAAATTGGAACAAGATAAATCAACCATCCACGAGTTCAACAAATAAATAAAATTACAATCAGAAGAAAGAAATTCCATCAAAGGACCATGTTGGACAACAAGACATCATCATTAAAGAGGTAAAAAAAACTACTTCCTTTAGTTTAGATACAAAAACTTCAAAATTAAAAGTTTCTATTCCTTTAATTGAGCTTTTTAAGAATAACTAGTATAAGTCCCATGTTTCCAAGATGCTTAAAGTATATCCTTTGTCCAACATGTTATATGTCGAAGATGATCATCCCGAACTCATTTTTGGTCCTGCTATTGACTATCAATTAGAAGATAGTGAGGTTCCTCCTTTTTACTTGAGTCTAAGAATACACCAGTGCATTTTACATAATTCCATGTTAGACTCTGGAGCCTCCCACAATCTAATGCCAAAAGCCATAAGGGAGAAGTTGGGCCTTGACATCACTTGTCCCTACCATGACTTGTACTCCTTCGATTCAGGTAGAATCTGTTGTATTGGCCTGATTCAAGATTTGGTAGTCTCCCTTGAGAAGATTCCAGAAAATAATGTTCTAATGGACGTGGTGGTAGTTGACATACCGCCATGCTTTGGCATGCTACTGTCAAGATCTTTGGGGGGGGGAATTATGAGGCACATTGAAATTATACTTTTCTTATGCAACTATTCCTGTTTTCGGGCAATTGAGAAAATTGTACTGTGAAAATAAGATGAAATATATGATCACAAGCAAAGAAAAGCCTAATAATCATCCAATAAACGATGTAAATACAGATTTAGAGTCATTCATTTTGTTTAATGATAGTGGCTCAAATGATGTAGATAGCCAAGTAGTAGATGTAGAAGATGTTCTAGAGATACATAATTGTATTAGAGAAGTTATAGCAAAAGAAAATATGAATCTTCCTAGCTCATCAAAATGACAATAAGAGGAAGCATTGAAAAATGTAGAACAACAATCAGAGGAAGTAGTGAAAGATCTAGAACAACCATTGGATAAAGTGGAAGAAATTCAAGAAAATCATGAAGAGACAGTTCAAAAAATTGAGCCAGCAGAAATCCAAGTTTCAGCATTTGGAGGATGAGAATGGTTTATGTTCCATGGACTTTGATGGTGCTTTCGGAAAAGATGGGGCAAGCATTGGAATTTGGGTCTGCAACCCTTTTCATCAGCAGAATAAGGTCTCTACAAATGTTAGGTTGTGATCTTATAAATTATATTTTGATTTCATTAACAATGAAGTTGAGTATGAAGCATTGATTACTGGCTTAAAGATCTTGAAGAAACTGGGTGCAAGAATGATTGCAGTGTATGGTGATTTAGAACTTGTGATCAAGCAAGTTAAAGATGAATATTAAGATAACCATCCTCAAATGAGACAATATAGGAATGTTGTACTTGATATTTTGAAAATGTTTCAGGAGTGTATACTTACAGTGGTGCTAAGGAATCAAAAGCTCATGGCAGATTCATTGGCTAAAGCTGCAAGCAATTTCAAAATCCCCATCTTTTCAAACAGAAAATTCAAGATTCATGTGAAGCACCAGCCCACTATTCTCGATAACTTGCGATATTGGAAAGTTTTCTGGGATGATAAGCAGATAGACAACTTCTCCAAGGTGAAGAAGAATTTGAGAATTTTTCTATAGATCAAATTTTTGATAAAAATGACCAAGATATTGAAGCAACTCAAATGGATATACTATAGTTGAAAGATAACAATGTTCCAAAAGGTCTCATACCTTTGGAAGAATTGTTTGACCAACATTATGTAGCAAGGAAGCCTACATTGATTCCTATATAAAAGGGTGTTGAAGATGTAAATATTGGGACAACCGAAAAACCAAATATGGTGAAATTATCCAAGTCCTTATCTCCCGAGGTAAAGGCTGAATATGTTAAATTAATTTCTGAATTTTTTGATGTTTTCGCATGGTAATATGCAGAGTTAAAGGTGTATGACAAGAACATCATTCAACACACTATTCCGAACAAGTCCTATCAAAAGCCCTTTTGGAAAAATTTGAGAAGGATAAATCCCAGATTTCTACCATCAATTGAAAAAGAGGTAAATAGAATTTTCAAGTCTGGTATGATTTTCCTAATCAGATTCTCTGATTGGATTTCAAATTTGGTCCTAGTGAGAAATAATACTGGAGAAATCTGGCTTTGCGTAGATTTCAGAAACTTGAACAAAGTGTCCCTCAAGGAAAAATATCCACTTCCGAAGATGGACCATATGCTTCAAAGAGTTGTCAGTTCTTCCTGAATTTCACTGTTGGATGGTTATTTGGGCTACAACCAAATTTTGGTGCACAAATATGGTTAGGACAAGACATCATTTACTACACCTTGGGGCACATTCAAATATGCCAAAATTCCATTTGGTTTGAAAAATGCAGGGGCCACATTCTAGCGGGCCATGGACATAGCATTTTCCATTGAAAAAGGTGTTTTCTTGGTTGTTTACTTATATGATTTGACAATGTTTTCACATTCTGATGATGAAAATTTGCACCATTTGAGAATTTTTTTTAGAGAGATGCAGGGAGTTCAGAATATCTCTCAACCCAAATAAAACATTTTTTCCACGGAGGAGGGAAAACTCCTTGTTCATATCATTTCCAAGGATGGGATGTGGATTGACCCTTCCCGTGTTTAAGCAATTCAGTAGATTGATTTCCCTCACAGCAAAAAGGAAGTACAAGCATTCAACGGTAAGATGAATTTCTTACATAGATTCATTCCTAATTTAGCAGAGCATCTTAGAGAATTGACAAATATGCTAAATAAATATAGTGATGTGAAGTTGTATGAAGATGCCTGGAAATATTTCCATTCAGCTAAGTTTGCCTTGACTACTGCTCTGGTTTTGATAAGTCCTGATTATACTAGTGATTTCATAATATTTTCATTTTATTCTGAGCACACTATGGCAGCAGCCTTGATGCAGAAAAGGGATAAAATAGAGCTACTAGTTGCATTTTTTAGTCGCAATATCAAAGATGCAGCCCTTCGCTACAACATCATAGACAAAGAGGCTTTGGCTTTGGTTAAAGCACCGAAATATTTCAAAGTTGACATATTACATTACACACTCTTGCTTATGCACCTAATGCAATTTTGAAATAAGTTCTCATGCAGACAGACCCAGAAGGTAGGAGAGGAAGATGGATAGCAGCTTCACTGGAGTATGAACTTGATATCAATCTCACCAAGCTGATCAAAGTCAGGGCTTATCCAATCTCATGGCTGAGTCAAATATTCATGCTCTTGACATCAACTTGAATTTATCTTTGTCTGAAAATGAAGAAGAAGTGAATCTCATTCAAGTATCCGATATCTTTTTGTCATCTCCACGATATTCTAATATTGTTTTTTTTTTGCAACACCTAAACCCTCCTGTAGGCATGAATACGATTCAAGGAAGTTATTTGAAACTCAAAGCTTCAAATTATTGCATACTAGACAATGCACTTTACTGGAAGGTTCTCGGAGGTGTGTTTCTCAACTATTTGGTCGAAGAAGAATCTAAGGAAGTGATGAATGAATTCCACAAAGGAGATTGTGGGGGCCACCTATATTGGAATACCACAACCAATAAAATATTGAGAGCGATATATTATTGGCCGATAATTTTTGCAGATGTTTACAAAGCAATAATGAGCTGCCATGAATGTCAAGTTTTTTAGGGAAAGAGAAAGCTTCTCCCGTTACCACTCCAACCTATTTTAGTACATGCACCATTTCAGCAGTGGGGCCTAGATTTCATAGGCGAGATTAACCCAACATCATCCACACAATAGAAGTGGATATTGATAGCCACATATTACTTTACAAAGTGGATCAAAGCGATCCTGACAAGGAAAGCAACAGATTCTATCATCATTCAGTATTTAGAAACTAATATTATGTCCCTTTTTGGTTGTCCTACTAATATTGTCATAGATAACACGGAAAAATTCAAGTCTAAGAAGATGGATGAGTTTTGTGAAAGATATAACATTAAGTTGGGACACTTTTTGAACCTCAAAACTATTCTGACTTTGACACCCTTTTTCATCATTTCTTCCTTCCTTTTTCACAAATTAGTGACTCCAATCAATGATAATTGACATATTCCACACCAGAGAAAGCATTCAATGATCTCTACTTTATATTATGATGTTTCTTGTTATTTGAATGAATTTCTGTAACTAGCCACAGAATGTGTGTAATTCTGCAACTAATCGTTGTTTCCGCATCTACTGTTATGGTTTGAAAGGTTTTGAGAAGTGTTGGAAATACTAAGAGGGGGGGGGGGGGGTGAATCAATATTCCTTTCAATTATAGCATTAGTTAATCTTCAATTATTATTAGTGTTTGTATAATGATAGCAGCAAACAAAAGGAACATAAATGCACACAGTTTTTAAGGTGGAAACCAACTCCAGGACAAAAACCACCTAATGCTTTTCTAATAATTATTTAATATTCAACTCCAATTGAAAATAAAGATCCAAATTCCTAGAATCTAGAAAAGCATTCTTCTCCAGCTCCCACTAGATGGATGCTCCAACGTACGATATTCTTCAGTAGTCAACTGAACGGATGCCCCAACACCCAATGAGCTACAACTCACCCTAGCACCACCCTAGCACCCTTTAGAAGAATAAAATAAGAATGGACTCCCGTACCAAGGAAAATGGTCCACTTTACAATGATATAGAATGATGTAGAAGAAGAAGATACACTAGACCATAACCCCAACTTTGAGACAACCACCTAGTGATGATCCTAGACCTCCCAACATTGCCTCTTCAACTCCTGGCAGATAGACACTAGTACAATTTTTACAATAATGTTTTTACAATGACTTAGTACAATGATACCTTTACAATGATTGTATGCAGTGTTGCCCACTTGAAGACTTCATGTGATGAAATTATTGCTGCTGTTATGCAACTTGATTGCTGCTCTTGTCATGCTACCCTCTACTTAGAAATTCTGGTCCTTTGCAACCATTGACAACACATGATCTAGCTTTTTCTTGCCTTCTAGGAGCTCGATATTGAAACTGGTGTATCTCTGTTATTTCAGATCCCCAATATCTGATTTTTGGTTCTGTAGTATTCCTCTAAGTCATCTTTCTATTGCCATAGGTTTGACCCAATTTCTATTCTTCAAGAGAGAGTTATACCCAATCTCTCACAATGCCCTAAATATGGACTGTTTCAGCAGAGAAAACTTGTACGGCATGACATGTGTCATTTTTATTCATTCAACTATGAAATTGATAGAGAGAAAACTACAGTCTGTGCACTATCTACCACTTTTTACAGAATTATAATCCGATACTCAGAGAGAGAGTTATGACGATTTTCCCAAGGTCACTTCTTTGAGATGAATTTCAGGAGCCTACAAAAACACTGACTTCCATAGATCATATCTCCGAAAATATTGCGCACCTTGATCTAAAATTTTCACAGCAGCTTCCTTAGGATTTTGGGTTCTCCTCGTAAACATTTCAACTTCTGAACCTTCGTATAAAAAAATTTAGAGTGAAAATTCCACGATGACCTGTTTTAGATGGTGAAATCCTTTGCATGAGGAGGATATGAGGATCACAATTTATATATATGCTTAGGTTGAGAGGGCCTTCAACAAGTGAACGTGGGAGGGATTTTAGAAGCTTAAAAAATATTAATTATGACTTTTCAATGACCCATTCCACAACCCCATGGGGTTTTAGCCCACTAACTGGGGGTACAAACTTCAAACATGAATATCTCTCAAATCGTTAAGAGTTACATGGCGTGCCATATATCAACGAAAACATATCGACAAGTAGAAACCATAAAAAGCCTTATTGACCTAGAATATATTAATTTTGTAGGCCAAAATTCCCATGAAATATTGGGTTAGCCCCTGGTGCTGCTTGGGTTGACATCAATGACAACCGCTGATCAACAATCTCCCCCTTTAGAATTGATGGCAACACAAGTACTCCCCCTATGATCATGACACCTCTTCCTACAACACTCTCTTCCCCTTTGACATCAATGGCAAAGGGTAACTCCCCCTGAAACAAAACCATCCTATGGACCTATACACAATTCCACTCCCCCTGACACACAACCATCCTGTGGACCTGTACACACTTCCACTCCCCCTTTATATTCTGAATAAGGAAAATCTAATGAGAACTTGGGAGAATCCCAAGCTTCTAGTGAAGATATTCCAATGCTTCACGAGTACTCTCAGATCATCAACACTTCCTTCCCAATATGCATCTGTAAAGGAATGAATAATGAGATTGTTACCCTTGGGATACCACAAGCCTTATTCTGTTGTTCCCTTTAGACATCGAAGAATTATTTTGATGGCAATAATATGTTATTCTTTTGGTGCTGCTTGGAATCTTGCTACTTGTCCAACTGCTTGCATAACATCTGCCCAGGAGGCTATTACATATAGAAGACTGCCAATCATAGATCTGTACAACCTTTGATTCACATCCTTAGATGAGTCGTCTATGCTCAATTTGAAACCTATTACCATTGAAGTAAGGATGGGTTTGCAATCTTCCATTTTAAATTTCTTGAGAATTTACTTGATGTACTTGGCTTGACATATAAATATTCCTTTCTCTTGTTGAGATATTTGAAGCCCTAAGAATTATGTCAGCTCACCAAGTAAAGACATCTCAAATTCACTTTTCACCTTTGTTGCAAACTTCTTACTTAGTCGATCATCATTGCTACCAAATATCATATAATCCTCTTTAGCTATTAGACATGCTTTAGTTGCTTCATCCAAAACATATATGTAGTTTGGAGCTCAACTTGCTGTAGCCACAATTTCACCATACATTCCTTTCCTGATTTCACATTTTGTGGAGTTGAATATTATTTTGTGTCCTTGATCACACATTTTTCCAACACTGAGCAGATTGTGATTCATGTTTTCAACCAATAGAACATTCTTGGCTAGATCATCTTTGCTTTCAAGAGTGATAGTACCTGATCCTATAACATTTGAAGATCCATCATTTCCAAAGGACACAGTTCCATCCTTCTTCTCTTTCAGAGATAAAAATTTATTTCTATCTCCATTCATATGTGTTGAGCAACCGCTATCAACATACCACACATATTTGTTATTTTGGGCCTTGAAAGAGAGAGCAAAATTATCAGTCTTCTTCTTCTTCCATGTTCGTTTGTTCTGTGGCTTCAAAGATTCTTCTGGAGGATTTTCAAGTCTGCAGTCTTTGGCTATGTGTCCAAATTTTTGACATTTGTAACATTCAATATTATTTCTTAAATGTTCAAATCTATTGATGTTTCACTGAGCCCTAGGAAGTTCATATTTGATAGATCTCCTGGAATTGTATTCGTTCCTAGGGTACCTGCAACATTCTACAGCTTTATGACCAAATTTTCCACATTAATAATAGTAGCCATAAAAAATATGTTGGTACTTGGATGGAAATTTTTGTCGAGGAATTATCTTCCAAGGCAATTCTTGTGAATCTTGTCCAATGAAGTTTACATGCATGTTAGATCTCATAGGTTCATTGTATTTTGTTGTAGAAGGTCCTGCTTTTTCTTCTTTGTAACTGATGCCAGTTCTATCGTTGTAAGATCATTGATTGTTGATGAGTTCTTCCAATGCCCTTGATCTGTTGGCATAGTTTTGGATAGTTTTTCCTTTCTTCACTTCCTCACTTAGCGAGACTACTTCGACTTCTAATTCTTCCCTTTCTTGGTTGCTTTGTTCCAACTTCTTTTGAAGTGACTCTTCAATGCATTTGTGTTCTTCAACTTCAATTTTGATACCTTGAACTTGTTCTTCAAGAGTATTGTAATGGATCTTCTCTGCCTTGAGGTATTTTATAAGCTTGATTGCTTCCTTATAAATTTATTCTATGGTCAATCCTTCTTCTTCGTTGTTTGATACCTCTTGTTTATTGTGCTTGGCCATAAAAAATACTCTCTCATTGGCTTCTTCTTCACTGTCATTGTCTTCATTGGATGATGAGCTATTTTATTTAGAGAGAAATTTCCTTTTGGATCTTTGCTTATTGAATTTCTTAAAGCCTTTCTTTCCTTTTGAGTTGCCATCACTTATGTTTGGACATTTTGCTGCGAAATTCCCAACCTCATCACAACCAAAACATAGCAATGGAAGTTTACCTTTGAATTTTACCTTAAAAACTTTTAGTTTTCTCGTGAAGTAAGCATATTCCTCATCTCAAAGACCTTCTTCATCATCTCCCTTTTCTTCACACTTGCAGGTGCATGTATTTTCAATTGAAGGTTGTTTATTCTTATTGGTTTTCTTAGATGCAACGAACACAGTTTCTAGATGCGAAGTACCCTCTTCTTCATCAAGTCTCATTTCATATGCTATGAGAACTCCATGTAATTCCTCTTTGCTGAGTTTCTCCATATTTGAACTATATTCTAAGACCGATACCTTTGGGTTGAATCTCCCTAGTAACGTTCTAAGAATATTTTGTATAATAGTCTTCTCATCAACTGGCTCTCCCAACCCTTCCAGAGTATTGGTTATTTCATCAACTTATTGGAAGTATGTAGCAATGTTGCAATCTTATTTCATTCTGAGTTGATCAAATTTTTCTCTATAGATTTGAAGCTTTGCTTCTTTGACATTTGAGTCACATGCATATATATTCTCAAGCTTGTCCCATACATTTTTGGCGGTTTACAACCCAACACCTTATGATAAGAAGATTCAATAAGTCCACTGATAATAATATTCTTTGCTTTTACATCATTTACCAAATTCTTCTTACCTTGTTCATCCGTGGTTGATGTAAATCCATTTTGAACAGTGTCCCATACTTCGTAACCTTGCACCAAGAGATAGACCTCCATTCTTCCTTTGATACTGGAAAGCTATTTTCATTGAAACAATACACCATTCTTGGCTGCTCTTTGCCTCCTTCTAGCTATTAGCTGCTGTGGAAAGAATGGCTCACCGATTCCAATTGTTGGAAATATTTGGGGCGTGGTCAGTGTTGCTTTCAAACAAAGAATTAGTTAATCTTTAATTATTATCGGTGTTTGTACAATGATACTTGACAAACAAAAGGAACACAAATGCACATAGTTTTTAAGGTGGAAACCCACTCTGGGACAAAAACCACCTAATGCTTTTCTAATAATTCTTTAATATTCAACTCCAATTGAAAATAAATCTCCAACTTCCTAGAATCTAGAAAATCATTCTTCTCCATCTCCCACTAGATGGACGCTCCAACGCTCGAGATTCTTCAGTATTAAATTGAACAGATGCCCCAACACCCAATGAGCTACAACTCACCCTAGCACCACCCCACCACCCTTTAGAAGAATAAAATATGAATGGACTCCCATACCAGGGAAAATGGTCCTTTATAATGATATATAATGATGTAGAAGAAGAAGATACACTAGACCATAAACCCAACTATTACACAACCACCTAATGATGATCCTAGACCTCCCAACACTGGCTCTTCAACTCTTGGCAGATAGACACTAGTATAATTTTTAGAATAATGTATTTACAATGACTTGGTACAATGATACCTTTACAATGATTGTATGCAATGCTGCCCACTTGAAGACTTCATGTGATGAACTTCTTGATGCTGTTATGCACCTTGGTTGCTTCTCTTGTCATGCTACCCTCTGTTGCACCTTGCTTTGCTTTGCTGCCCTAGAAAGTCTGGTCCTTTGCAGCCCTTGACAACACATGATCTAGCTTTTTCTTGCCTTCTAGGAGATCGATAATGAATCTGGTGTATCTCTGTTATTTTAGATCCCCAATATCTTATTTTTGGTCCTATAGTAGTCCTCTGAGTCATTTTTCCAAATGCCACAGGTATGACGCAATTTCTATTCTTCAAGGAAGAGTTATACCCAATCTCTCACAATGCCCTAATTATGGACTGTTTCATCAGAGCGAACTTGTACAGTGTACCACGTGTCACAATTTCTTCATTTGGATATGAAATTGATATAGAGAAATACAATATCTGTGCACTATCTGCCACTTTTTACGGAATTCCAATCCGATACTCAGAGAGAGAGTTATGACAATTTTCCCAAGGTCACTTCTTTGAGATGAATTTTAGGAGCCTGCACAAACACTGACTTCCATAGATCATATATCTGAAAATATTGCGCACCTTGATCTAAAATTTTCACAACAGCTTCCTCCGGATTTTGGCTTCGCCTCATAAAAATTTCAGCTTCTGAACCTTCATAGACAAAATTTTATAGCGAAAACTCCACGATGACCTGTTTCAGATGGTGAAATCTTTTGCATGAGGAGGATATGAGGATCACAATTTATATAAATGCTTAGGTTGAGAGGGCCTTCAACAAGTGAACGTGGGAGGGATTTTAGGAGCTTAAAAAATATTAATTATGAATTTTCAATGACCCATGCCACAACCCCATGGGTTTTTAGCCCACTAACTGGGGGTACAAACTTCAAACATGAATATCTCTCAAACTGTGAAGAATTACATGGTGTTCCATATATCAACGAAAAAATTTCGACAAGTGGAAACCATAAAAAGTCTTATTGACCTAGACTATATTAATTTGGTAGGTAAAAATTCCCATGAAATATTGGGTTAGCCCCTGGTGTTGCTTGGGTTGACATCAATGACAACCGCTGATCAACAAGAAGCAAATAAGGGAATGGGTCACATGGGTATATCAAGAATGATCGACACATGGATCATATCCCATCCACATGTTCAAATTTGAAAATAAAATGTGCCTATGCTCGCGATCAAGGTCGGTCAAAGAGCGTGATCTACGAACGAGATACTCTCGATTTTCTATGATGTAGAAAATTGAGAGAAAACCACTAAGAATTTGCTTCTGTCTATACTTCTAAATTTTAGTTCTAATTGTTATCTGTAAGCAAAAATGCCTCAAACAGTTGAATCTGACACTTGTTTAAATATCGGTCGTTTTGAAACCGGAAATAGTCCTATTTTTTTATAATACAGTGTACACCTTTGAAACTTTGTTTTTGATAATAAGAAGACCAGTTCCAGATCCTTTGATGCACATGTAGTCCATTATATTTTCAACTCATTCTTTTGTAGAGGGCCCCTGCACGGAAATGAGGTTTTTAGTTGTTTTGTATTTTTAATTTTGTTATTTAATTTCCTGTTAATTGTTATTTTTGTTATTTTCAATTTCATAGTTAAATTCGCATTTCTTTCATAGTCAATTTCCTGTCAATTCATAGTTTAAATTGTTTAATGCTGTGTAGATTAATTTTATGAATGCTTTCTTAGATTAAATTTCCAATTAGTTGTGTAATCTTGTGCTCGCTAAGTCGTCACAAGAAGGTGGCTATGTCATTTTTCAATTGGACCAGATCTGGGTATTCGGTCACACAACAGTCATAGTTTCATGCTTTGTACTTGATTTCAATTTCAATTCAGCACTGTCATTTCAATTTAGTGATAGGATTTATGCTTTCAATCCATGGAATAGAATTATATTAAGTCAAGATAGAATTAAATTAGAGTTATGCTTTGTTTTCATCAGATTAGAAGCTTTCACCGGATAAGGTAGGAATTGATTTCATCTTGTCATTTGAATGAAATTAGATTTAGAATAATGCTATGTTTTAAACTAGTATATATTTTTCATAGATGTTTTTCCAGCCTACTAACATCAATCAAATTTTGATTCATTTTTATGCAATTTAGATTAGTTAATGAACATTTCCTTTTCTTCCTTCTTTTTAGATTTGATATTACATTAGAATAGTTTGTAATTCAATTTATTTCCTTAGAATATTTCATTTTTTTCCTTCTTTAATAATTATTTTTCATAATTAAAATTCATTTAGACTTGACTATTCACTAGCATTAAGATATTTCAACCCTTAGACCAATTTTAGACATAAGATAAAAATCCCCAAAAACAACATAAACATACACAACGAAGTAAGAGAACAAGGCTACCTAAGCACATATAGTGCACCTCACTTCATCAAATTACTAACCTCGGTCAATAACTCATGATAGAAATTTGAAACATCAAATTGACTAAACATTTTGGCGTCGTTGCCGGGGAAGTGAAATTAGGAAGCCTTATTTCTTATAATATATATATATATATATATATATATATAATAAAAAATGACATGCGTAGAGAAAGAGACTCTAGGGGTAGATTTATAGCTAGAGGTAGAATTTTGATTCCTACAACATCACTCACCCCACCAAGACCACGTAGTGCCACACCACCATCCCAAAATCATATCCCATTTTTAACCTCAAGACATAGACTTCCTAAAGTCTTAAGATCAGAATCCAACCAGGATATTATCCAAATTCATCTACTGAGGCAGTCTTAGAAGAATAATATCCTAGATCTCCAACAGAAAGAGTAACCTTTTTCACCTCTACAGGAGAACGTATTCTAGCTTAAGAGTTAGAAATCCCTTGTGAGGAAGAAGAATAAGAACCTTCTTCAATATTTCAATGGTAGGAGCCATAGGAAGAATAATTAACCCTACAATTAGAACCTTACATTAGCTCTGAGGAATATACAATGGCAGAAGAAGAAGTCCATGGGGAAATTTTGAATGGAGAAGCCTTAAGAGGAGGAGGAAGAGGTAGAGGACGAGGTGGAGGAAGAGATGGAGGAAGAGGTAGAGGCGGAGGAGATCCTAAATTTTTTGTATTTCCTATAGTTGATGAGGATACAAATTTTACAATGAAAAATATTTCACCTTCCTTCCTTCCCAATTTCCATGGATTAAGGACTGAGGATCTTGAAAAAAATTTATTTGAATTTGAAGTCTTATGTAGATCTTATGAATACTTACAAGACTCTCAAAAATTGAAGCTATTACCTGCAACACTCAAGGGTGCAGCTCTAAAACGGCTCATGGGTTTGATAACACAATCTATTAGGAATTGGGATAAGAAGAAAAGTGAATTTTTTCAAAGATATTTGGATTATTACACACATATTAATAGGAAGGATGAAGTATTTAAGATGATGTAGAGAGAGGATGAAAACTTAGAAGATATAATTGAGACAGATTCAATTATAATATCAAGAGAGCTAAGATGGAAAATATAGATCAAGATACTTTAAAATCTCTCTTACTGAAAGCCATTAGAGATGAATGGATAGATATCCTTAACATGATGGGAAAAGGAGATATCTCTCAATTACCATTACCTGAAATTTCTGAATTATGCATTCATCTCTCAAGAGGAAAATAAAAAACTGGGAAAATAAAAGGGATCCTATTCTCTCTAGAATAAATAAATCTTCAACTGGAACAGTGAGTATGGCAGAAATTGGAAATATGCTTGATGAATTTAAGACAGATATCTTAGGGAGTCTTAGTGAAAAAATAGACACCTTGAAATTACAAAACAAACAAAAAGTTGAAACTGATGCCTTAACTATTTTATTTCCTAAATGCAAAAAGAAACATGCTTTGAGAGAAGGTCCTCTTGACATGAAAGTTATAGAGACCTATGTTATTTGTGCAGAAAATCATGAAACAAAAAATGTCCCTCTATACCAGGTCTTAAGGCTATATTTAAAGAAGAAGAAGAAATTCCATCTTCAATATATCCTCTTTGTTTTTCCTCTAGAATACCATGGCAGGGGCCACAAACTCAAGGTTTTAATAACCAAATCTATAATCAGCCCCCACCAAACAACTGAAATTCATCATGGAAACAACCTTGGTCCCAACCTCAACCTTGGACATAAGGGATGAAAAATCCTTATGGTATATACTCTCAGTATCACTAGTATCCACAACCCTATCCAAACTATCATCCCCATCATTTTCCACAACAAATTCAATCACCCCAAATCCAAAATCAGAATCCACAACTATCATTACCATATCCACAAAGAACAAATCAACTACCTGCCCAGCCATTACCAAACCCAAACAACAAAAATGCTCAAAATGCCTATAACATAGAAGGACAAAAATTTCCAGCTTACATGATTAACCCAGTAGATCTTAACAATGCCCAAATTAGATTTGGTAGAATATTAGAAAGGGAAAATCCTATTGTTGTTATTCAAGAAAAATATGATTTTGATGAAGAAATTTCTCTAAAACAAAATAAAAGTTCTAAAGAAGGGACATATCTTCAACAGAACCAAAATTCTGAAAATGAAAAATAAAAAGATTCAATAAAATCAGCTCCTATAATAGAGCAACCTTCAATATCTGTTTGTAACCCTCCTTTTACTGAAATATTACAAATCGATAGAGGGATAGAAAAACAAATTTTTTTGCCGAATTATGATTTTCTAGATGAATTGAAAAATGTCTGTATCAAAATTCCTTTGTTACAGGCTGTAAAAGAGATTCCTGTTCCAGCCAAAACAATAAGAGAGTTGAGCATGAAAAAATCAGGAAGGAAAACAAAAGAAATAAAAAGGATTTAGTTAGTAGGAAAAATTGCTGACATTATGATGGGAAAAATAGCCATACAAAAATATTTGGACCCAGGGAATGCATTTGTAAAACCACACATTAATGGAATTGATATTCCAAAGACATGAATTGACTTAGGAGCAGATATCAGCATCATGAGAAAACAGACTACGGAACAACTTAGACTTCCAAACCTTCAGTATACACCAACATTATTGCAATTAGCAGATAGATCGGTAATCAAGCCAAATGGTGTATTAGAAGATATATATGTGTCCTTAGATTCTTGGGAGTATCCAGTTGACTTCATGATCCTAACTCCCAAGAACAACCTAGGGGGACATCCACTAATTTTAGGGAGACCTTGGTTAGCTACAACCGATGCTTTCATTAGTTATAGATCTGGTGATATGTTTATTTCTGATGGAAAATCAACAAAGAAATTCACTCTATATCCTCTAGAAAAAACAATCACAAAAATAGGATATGAAGAATATATAGATGATGAGAATGAAATTCAACCGCTCTTTACTATTTCTCATATTAGTGAAGAAATTCAAATCTTAAATTCAATAGAAAACTTTGAAACATCCTCACAATTTGAAGATGATTATAGTTTTCAAGAAAAATGCAATATTGAATACTTGTCATATAGAGAAATGTATTTATATTCTATGGAATAATTTGGCAACTCTACAGTTGAAATCTTTCCAGGGAAATCTTTAAATATAAAAAAAAACTTGGAAAAACTCCAACAAGTAGAGTTAATCAAAACATTACAAAAACATTCTTCTGCATGTGCATGGGAGTAAACTGACATGAAAGGGATTAGTCCTGAGACTTGTATACATCATATCTAAATTGAGGAAAACTATAGACCTATCAGACAACCTCAAAGAAGGATGAATCCAAATCTTAGGGAAATTGTGAAAGAAGAATTGCAAAAATTGTTGAATGTAAACTTCATCTATCCAATTTCAAGCAGTCAGTGGGTTTCTCCCTTGGTGATTGTACCTAAAAATAATGGTAAATGGAGGGTATGAATTGATTATCGAGAGTTGAATAAGGCTACTCTAAAAGATCATTTTCCATTTCCTTTCGTAGATCAGGTATTGGATACATTAGAAGGAAAGAAGTATTTCTCATTTCTGGATGGTTTTAGTGGTTACAACCAAATTCAAGTAGCACCCAAAGACCAAGAAAAAACCACATTCACCTATCCATGGGGAACCTATGCTTACCAAATACTTCCTTTTGGATTGTGCAATTCACCTACAACATTCCAGAGGGTAGTATTAGGAATTTTCTTTGATCTAATACATGATACAAAGAAGACAATATTTCATTAAGTCATGAAAAATGCTTTATGATGTTTACTGAATGAACTATTTTAGGACATCACATTTCAAGGGATGGAATTAAATTAGACTCATCTAAGGTGGAAGTCATATCCAAATTATCAATTCCAATTTGTCAAAAGGATGTTAGAATTTTTCTAGGATTTACAGGGTACTATAGAATATTTATAGAAAACTTCACCAAAATAACTTCCCCACTCTTCAAACTGCTTAACGAATATTGTGAATTCAATTGGAATCTTGATTGCCAATTGGAATTTGAAACCTTAAAAGAAAAAAATTCTGAAGCACCCATCTTAAGAGTTCCAAATTGGAAAATAATTTTTCACATTTCAACAAATGCTTCAGATACAGCTCTGGGAGTCATACTAGGACAAAAATATTTGATCCCCTATAACATATATTACACAAGTAAAAATTTGACTCATGTTGAGTTAAATTACATTGTAACTGAAAAATAATTTCTAGCTGTTGTCCATGATATCAACAAATTTAGACACTACATTATCGACTATGAAACCTTTATTCACACAAACCATTCTTCAATTAGGTACTTAATGAATAAATCTATCACTAATAGCATAATCA
Source organism: Pinus albicaulis (assembly GCA_034641835.2). Lineage (NCBI taxonomy): Eukaryota > Viridiplantae > Streptophyta > Pinopsida > Pinales > Pinaceae > Pinus > Pinus albicaulis. The sequence goes on along the minus strand of CM076579.1, from coordinate 379,624,976 downwards.
CAATATGGTTATTACTCCTGTAAGAATTTAACATAACCATTCTATACCGCCATGGAAAAAAAACACAGTTGCTGATTTCTTGTCTAGAATTCAAAACAACAATAATGATACTCCAGTAGAGGATAATTCTCCTGATGAATATCTCTTTGCACTAACTACTAAATCTCCATTGTTTTCAAATATTACTAACTATTTAGCTACAGGAAAATTACCAGCATACTTGTTTCCTGGAGATAGAAGAATAATTGTTCAAACAAGTGAATTATACTCATGGGTTAATGATGAATTGTATAAAATAGGTCTAGATCTCATTATTAGAAGGTGTGTTCGAAAAGATGAAATTACTGAAATATTGAAGGCATGCCACGATGAACCCTGTGGGTGACACTTTGTTGATAAGAGGATTGCGTATAAAATCCTTCATTTAGGATATTATTGGCCATCCATATTTAAAGATTCCAAGGAGTATTTCAAAAGGTGTGACAGTTGTCAAAGAATAGGGAAACTTGTTCCTACACATGAAATTCCCTACAACCTCAGGTACTCATCGAACCATTTGAAAAATGGGCCCTGGATTTTGTTCAACCAATCAATCCACCATCAATAAAAAAGAGGTACATTCTAGTTTGCACTGATTATGTCACTAAATGGGTAGAGGCTAAAGCACTTTCTAATGCTACTGAAGATGTCGTAGTTTCATTTCTCTTTGAGGATATTTTCACTCATTTTGGTGTCCTAAAGGAAAATGTGTTAGATCATGGATCTCAGTTTACATGTAAAATGGTGTGGAATATTGTCGATGAATACAAGGTTAAACATAGAAAATCCACTCCTTATCACCCACAAGAAAATGGTCAAGTGGAGTCCACAAATAAATTGATCAAAGAAATCCTCACAAAGACTGTACATCTACATAGGAGGGATTGGGAAAATAGGCTTCCTAAAGCCTTATGAGCCTACTGGACTACATGGAGGAATACAATAGGACATAATCCCTATGAACTTGTTTATGGGAATAAATTCCTATTTCCTATAGAATTTCAAATCAAAACCTTCAAGATAGCAGTCAGATTGGGACTTAATTTATCAAAAGCACAGAATGGAGAAACTTAATGAAATTGATGAGATCAGACAACATGAAATTCAAAGGACCAGTCTAATATAGCAACAAAGGTACAAATGGCATGATAAGTACATAAAAGAAAGAAATTTCCAAGCAGGAGATTGGGCACTTTTGTTCGACTCAAAGTTCAAATACTTTCAAGGAAAATTTCAGACTCATTGGCTTGGGCCTTATGACAATATTGATATGAATTTGGTGAAGAATAATCTCTCTTCTTCCCCAACATAGTCTTATTTTTACTTTCATATATATATATATATATATATATATATATATATATATATATATATTATGCAAAAAAAAAATTTGTATAAGTATGGAAACCAATTCATGATTGGCATCCTTATACAGAAAATATAAGATGAAAATCAGAATTCTGACATCTTATATTTTATCCCATTCTAAAAATACCAAATACTTTGTTACCTTTCTTTCTCTGAAGCAATAAAAGAAGTAGCTACAGAATTGCTACAATTCTGCAGATCTCAGTAGATTATGCAGTTGTCATCACATTCTGTAGCTCTGTTACATTTTCTTACAGCCAATTGAAGAAAACATACTGAACAAAAGAAATTGAGGACTCCATTGAAGATCATGCTGACAGGACACCTGAAGAATCAACACAAAGAAAAGAGCAACAAAGGTTAGTTCCAAAGGTATGTTACAAAAATTTGTTTAAATAATAAGACCAAAAACATTAGCATATATAATGTAGGTGATCATATGCTGCCTCAATATCTCATCATTAGATTTGGTTCAGAATCACATCACAAATTCACAATCCAACCACAGCATCTGTATCATATCTCATAATAATTCATAACCATTTTTTCTATTAATTATTAACGATCATGTCTTACTTCCGTAACCCACTCATCCACGTTCCTTTAAAACCTCGCCAAATATCTATTTGACTTGTACTTCTCTACAAACCCTCAACATCCTTAACTCTGATCTGCAAACTCAATTCATTTGATCAAAGAAGAATAGTTCTATAGGTAAAACTCCTCACGACAGATACATGGGCCTGATAGTGAGAACTAAACCTATGGGGGTGAAATTCATGGAGGGTTATCCTCATGTAAAGGAAACGTTGCAAAAAGTGCAATGGCTCTGATTTATAGAGAAATTTGACAGATTCCATAAGGAGGTTACCAAGTATTTTTCAAGATCTTTCAATGGGACAGAGGTAGAAATTGGAGATATAAAATTATTACTGACAAAATCCTTTGTGGACGAAGCTACAAAACTCCCTAGAACTGGCGAAAGGTGGTTTAAAAACTAGGAAATTCACAGTGAAGAATGGAAATTTTTTCTGAAGAATCCAGGTATGGACACTTCTGTTTACAAGAAAGGAATTCCCAGTTCAACACTCAAAAATAAATGGAGAAATATGCTTTTAATTTTACAGAAGTTTGTTACTTGTGAGGGCAGATTTGGTTGTATGTTTGTTTATCATGCTCGGTTGTTGATGAATTTTTTGGAGGATGGAGAAATAAATCTCCCTTACTTCTTGTTGAATAGTCTAAAGAAAATGTCAAAAAAAGTCCAAAAAAGAGTCCAATTCATAGGCAATACCATGCACCATCATGGTCTTATAAAAATACTTCTTAAATTCCATATAAAAAGTATAGGAGACTCTTGGGAAAGTTTCCTAATCAGAAATCACTTTCAAGATGAGCCATAGCAGCCTAAAGATGACAAAACCAAAAAAAGTAGAAGGAGAAAAGTTGGTACATGCAATGAAAATGAATCCTCACCTCAACCTCAACAATAAGAGGAGGAAATCACCATTGCAGAGCTAATTAAGAATAAGAAACATAGTAGAGTCAAAAAGAGAGGCAATGTAGAGAAAAGGAGCAAAGTTACAGAAGACCTAAACCCTCCATAGCCTAGGAGAAGCTCTAGACTCCGTAAACCCTTGAAGAAAACACCATCATAGGAGGCATGTTTTGTCAATTTGGATGAGGAGCCCCAAGTGCCATCACCCATTACTGTCTCTCCTGCACATAGTCCTATACATTCTCTGCACATAGTCTTGTACAAAGCCCAAGCAGGAAATCCCCAGAAATTGACCCAACACAACAGGAGATATATGACTATATTGAGTCATTGGAGAAGAGACATGCAGAAGAAAATCCAAGTGTAGAGGAGTAGCCTATCAGTCCACAAGAACCTCTAGTAAACACCCTCAGGCAAGAAATTTATGAACTGTAGATACTGAACAGACACTTTAAATAGGAAAATGAAACTTTGAAATAATAAAATCACTTGGAGAAGGTCATTAGTGATAAAACCATCTTAAATTTGGGGTTGTGGTATAAGAAGAATAAGAAGCTAAAGAAAAAGAGAAAATCTCTGAACAAGAAAGTCATCAGCCTCAAGTACAAACTTCTTATGAGAAAACCTAGAATGGCAGTCACTTCAAGGAAAGGAAAGAAGAGGAAGCTGGATTTGTTAGCAGAGGTATCAGAAAAAATGCAATAGGAGGTGAAAGCTCACATTTTTGGGAAATTTCATGAGGACATGCAATGGTTTCTTAGTGGGGGTATGTTGAACCTCAAAACTGTTCTTACTTTGACACCTTTTTTCATCATTTCTTTCTTCCTTTTTCACAAATTCATGACTCCAATAAATGATAATTGACATATTCCATACCAGATAAATCATTCAATGATATCTACTTTATATTATGATGTTTCTTTTTATTTGAATGAATTTCTGTAACTAGCTACAGAATGTCTGCAATTTTGTAGCTAATCATTGTTTTCGTAGCTATTGTTATGGTTTGACAGGTTTTGAGAAGAAAATAAGGAAATGGATCACATGGTTATCTCAAGAATTATCCAAACATGGATCCTATCCCATCCACCTATTCAAATTCGAAAATAAAATGTCCCTATGCTTGCATTCAAGGTCGGTCAAGGAGCATGATCTACGAACGAGATACTCTCAATTTTCTCTTACATAGAAAATCAAGAGACAACCACTAAGAATTTTCTTATGTTTATACTTTTAAATTTTAGTTCTAATTGTTATCTGTTAGCGAAAACGCCTCAAATAGTTGAATCCGAAACTTGTTTTAATATTTGTTTGTTTTGAAACCGAAAACAATCCTAATTTTTTATAATACAGTGTACGCCTTTGAAACTTTGTTTTTGATAATAAGAAGATTAGTTCCAGATCCTTTGATGCACACGTAGTCCATTATATTTTCAACTCATTCTGTTGTAGAGGGCCCCTGCATGGAAAGGAGGTTTTTAGTTGTTTTGTATTTTTAATTTCGTTATTTCATTTCCTGTTAATTGTTATATATGTTCTTGTTAATTTCATAGTCAAATTTGCATTGACTTCATAGTTAATTTCCTGTCAATTCATGGTTTAAATTGTTTACTGTTTTGTAGATTAATTTTATGAATGCTTTCTTAGATTAAATTTCCAATTAGCTATGTAATCTTGTGCTCGCTAAGTCGTAGCAAGAAGGTGTCTATGTCATTTTCCAATTGGACCAGATTTGGGTATTCAGTCACACAACAGTCATAGTTTCATGCTTTGTACTTGCTTTCAATTTCAATTTAGCACTGTCATTTCAATTCTTAGTGATATGATTTATGATTTCAATCCATGGAATAGAATTAGATTAAGTCAAGATAGATTTAAATTAGATTTATGCTATGTTTTCATCAGATTAGAAGCTTTTAATGGATAAGGTACGAATTGATTTCATCTTGTCATTTGAATGCAATTAGATTTAGAATAATGCTCTGTTTTAAACTAGTTAGATGTTTTTCATAGAATTTTTGTCGGCCTACTAACATCCATTAAAGTTTGATTCTTTTTATGCAATTTAGATTAGTTAATGAACATTTCCTTTTATTTCTTATTTTTATATTTCATATTACATTAGAATAGTTTGCAATTCAATTTATTTCCTTAGAATATTTCCTTTTCTTCCTTCTTTAAGAATTAGTTTTCATCATTAAAATTCATTTAGATTCGACTATTCACTAGCATTAGAAGATTTCATTTCTTAGACCAATTTTAGACATAAGTTACAAAATCCCCCAAAACAACATAAACACACACAACGAAATAAGAGAACAAGGTTTCCTAAGCATATATAGTGCACCTCACTTCATCAAATTACTAGTCTCGGTCGATAATTCAAGATAGCAATTTGAGACATCAAATTGACTAAACAACATTCTCAAAACTTCCATCTTTGAACTGCACTCTTCCTTTTCTAGTTGCTTTAACTGTAGAATTTTCTCCCATAAGAATAGGAGGTCTCAATTATGGTTTTAGATAAGAAATAGATTCCTTTGAAGAATCCATATGATGTGAATCTCCTTAATTGGTGATCCATTCTTGCGGTGTAGAATGAAGGGAAATCAAAACATGACCACCACCCCTTGTTTCTTATGCCTTTTCTTCCATCTTCTTCTTAGCACTTTCTGGAATGTGATGAACAATATTAATTTGTTGAATAGTCTTTTACATTACATTAGTTTCCTTTTTCATGCAAGAGGATTCAGGATGATAGCCTCGGTTACAATAAGGGCACTTGGAGTTTCCTTTCTTTCCCTTCCTACCCTTGGAGTTGGAAGAGTCATATGGAGGTTTTGGATTTCCTCTATTTTTTGAATCTAGATCTCTTGCCTTTACATTAGAGGAAATTTAAACCTAAAAGTGGCCCCCTAAGGAAAAATAATAAAATAAGAGTTATGAATTTTGGAGAGAAAAGAAGAAATTTTTTTTTTATTGTATTTTTGGTTTATCTCCTTATTAGGTTTACTCAAATTTCAAGTGTAGCCACTCATTAGATGCATAATTAAATTCCACATCCAACGAGTACCCATTATGCATACTTCTAAGAAGATCCACATTGATAAAAAATGAAGATACATTAAAAAAAAAATTTGAATTTTTTTTATGTATCTTTGATTTCCATCAATGTCGGTCTTCTCAAAAGTATGACCCACATCCATAAAAAAATGAAGATACATAAAAAAAACATGTTGAACATGCATTTTGTATGTATCTTCAATTTTTATCAATGTGGTCTTCTCAGAAGTATGCATAATGGGTACTCGTTGGATGTGAAATTTAATTATGCATCCAATGAGAGAATATTTACTATTTAAGTATTTTTTTTCCCCTCTAAAATATTTACATGTATCTCCTTTTAAATTTAAAGTGTTTTGATTGGTTTACATATTTTGTACATGAAAATTTTGTGGGCACTTTTAGGTTGAAATTTCCTCTATTTTTTTCTTTTGGATAGTTGATTTGGTTTCGAGTTGGATTTTTTTTCATGCATGGCGAGTGCATGTGCATTTTAAGACTTCATTGAACCCATATTAATGAACTTTTACTGCTCATGAATGAGAGACTTAACAAATGCATCAAGTTTGGGCATAAGTTCCATTTATCGCCAGTTGCAAGTCTAACCGTGTTGAAAATGCAGCAAGATGATGGAGCTTAGTGAAATGAAGTCGCCTTCACTAAGTGGGCCCGCAGGCAAATTCTGGCGCAAAGTCTATCTTTAGACATATGGAGCATGGTCCGGGGATTCCAGTATGAGATTCTTGGAGCATTGGTCATGTTGGTAAAAATAGATGCGACTCTATTTTTGTGACCTATAGGTCGAAGAGGTCGAAGTTTATTTTTAGACTGCCTCTCCTAAAAATAGGGAAGTCAAATATTATTTACCCTTAATAATATTTGGACTCTAAACAGCAGTTTACTCTCTTGGAGTACTTCAGTTCGAGTTACAGAAGTGGCTCATGCATCTGACAGAGGAATTACGCTATTCTTGAGGGTTTGATGGCATCATGCATGGTTGACTTCAGTTAGGACTTCAGTGGCAGAAGTTTGGTGGAGTTAATGAGACAGATAGTGGAGTTGTGTTCTGTTTATTTTAGTTGAACTAGTTGAGATTATTTTAACTAGCTAATCAATTATTTATGAGTGGAGTGAATTAAATATTATTTAATTCATTAATTAGTAACTCATTATTCAACTCAAAAACACATCAGTTCACTACAGTGCATGATCAGTTCAGTGGAGACCAGTGAAAGAGGTAGATGAAAGGGTGGAGTTATCTATCAGTGGCGACATCAGTTGTGCATGAGATTTGCACCACACTTGGAGGAATTTCCCATGATGATTGCGCTGTCAAGCCAAGGATATTTGAACCTTGGATATCTATATAGACAAGCTTGGATTGCGCAATAGAGGCAAGGCAATTGGCGGTGAGTTTTGAACTTGTAACCTGTTCAAAACTGAGCTAGTTTGTGTGTAACTTTATGAGAAAGTACTGAGTACTTGTGAGGAGTATTGTACTGAGTTTGTTACATGATTTCTCCATTATAATATACACAATAGCTGCGGGGTTTTCAGCTATAAGCTTTCCCCATACATACTGTGTTAATGTGTATGATGATTTGATGTGTTATCACTTGATTTTATTTCTGCATGTTTGATGATCTGAGTGGAAGAGATTATGTGTTGCATATAAATTCGAATTGTATGTGATCAGGATAGTCTCGGTGGATAATTAATTATTATTCAGCAAATTTCTACAAACCGTATGAAATGTAGAAACAAAACAAATCATATTCATGACCTAATTTAGACAAAATGGAAAGGATAAATTGATTTTCTTGTTTATATTTATTGATCCCACAATATTGTAATTGAAGAAGTAGTGATTTGAATTTCGTAAAGAAATCCTAAATGTTCTCAAAGTTTCCAAGATCTAATGAATTTAACTCATTTTTGAGAAGATGATCCCACATCTCATCCTGCTTTCCAAATAAATTCTCCAAGGTTGTCCAGACTTGATTGGTGTGGTGTATGTGTCCTCATGGAAACATAATGCTGAAGATATTATCAACAATAGAATACCAATTTCATCGCCCATCTTTTTGAAGTATTTGGATTTTTCAATGGTAGAATTTGGTTCAATTCACTACAAGGAAAATACCCTCTTGCAGATGTTTTTGAGGAACTCCTTATAAAAATACCCCATACATTCATTTCTAGCGGAGGTTACTAGAGGAGGTTGGAGGGCGGAGGGATTTTCAGATGTTTTCCGCTCAGTGCGCTTATCATCCAAAATCACACCAGTGCTCTCTACAAGAGAAAGCACCGGTGCGCACAAAACATTGGCACACCGGACACCGTGCGCTTCGTACACACCCTCCTGGTGCATCATATTATTGTACAGCATCGGTGCTTCACAAATATTCTACGTCGGTGCATCATAAAACACCGTGCCAAAACAGAAACCGCTCGGTACGGTATAAAGAAACCGCACCAGTGCATCATAAAACAAATCGCCAAAACAGAAATCGACTGGTGCATTCGTAAGAAATAGTACTGGTGCGCCTAGAAACCACATGCACCAGAACAGGTAAAATAAAAATTACGGCCAAAAAACCGCATTTTTCACTTTTCTCAGTGCTCCAAAACTCTCAATCACCGGTGCACTCTACAAGAGAAAGCACTGATGTGCACAAAACATTGGCACAGCAAACATCGTGCGCTCCGTACACACCCGCCCGGTGCGTCGTATTACTGTAGAGCACTAGTGCTTCACAACTTTTCTGTGCCAATACATCATAAAACACCGCACCAAAATAGAAACTACCCAGTGCGGTGTTAAGAAACCGCACCGGTGCATCATAAAACATTGCGCCAAAAAAAAAACCGACCGGTGCATTCGTAAGAAACAACACCGGTGCGCCTATAAACCCCACACATCGGGACAGGGTTAAATAAAAAAATTATGGCCAAAAAACTGCATTTTTCACTTTTCTCAGTGCTCCAGAGCTCTTAATCATCAGTGCACTCTACAAGAGAAAGCACTGGTGCATAAAAAACATTGGCACACTAGACACCGTGCGCTTTGTACACACCCACCCAGAGTATCATATTATTGTAGAGCATCAGTGCTTCACAACTATTCTGCGCCAGTGCATCATAAAACACCGTGCAAAAACAAAAACCGCCCGGTGCGGTGTTAAGAAAACGCATCGGTGCATCATAAAACACCGTGCCAAAATAGAAACCGATCGGTACGTTCATAATAAACAACACCAGTGCGCCTATAAAACCCTGCGCATCAGAACAAGGTTAAATAAAAAAAACATTATGGCAAAAAAATCGCATTTTTCACTTTTCTCAGTGCTCCAGAGCTCTCAAGAATCGATGCAATTTATCCTTGTCTGAGCCGCCCTGACATTAGTGCTCCCATTGCACCCATTGCACGCACTGCTGCTATACATTGGACACCAATCTCTAGCTTTCATTTTGCAAAACGGTGGACAAATTTTCTTTTGCAAATTCTACAGCCAATATGCCTCCTCGACGACGAAATGTACAGGTATTTTTCGTGGTTTTCCATAATTAAGCTTTTTAGCGAATTAGAATTTCAAATAACCTTAAAATTAACCATTTAATTTTTTTTTTATGTCGCACGGTGTGCACGAGCCCTTCAGGCCACACCGCAACCGGTGCTAACGGTATCCGCACGGTACTGAAAGGTGCACCGCGTTATTTTAAAATTGAAAAAAAAGTGTGGTGTAGTCATTTAGCCAATCGCACTGTTGACCATGGGAATAACAATGCGGTGCATTGATGGAGATATCTGCCCCGGTGTTTGTCAGCGCATTGCATTCGGCATTTCGACAGGGTCAACGATGCGACCTAGTAAAAGACCACACCATTGACTATGTAATTTGTCAGGAATTCAGTGTGCTAACATAACTATACACACCGGGGCGTATATTTTAGTCAGCGCACCTCTCTTCTAACACCATACATAGTCAACGATGATTTTAAAAATTTTAGGTGCACCGTATACGGTGCATTGAATTTCATCTGGGGCACTGCCCCTGGTGCGCGAAAAACAAACAACGTATCGGAATTGGTGCATGAATATTTTTTGTAGCACACCGACTGGTCTATATTTTTTTTTCCAAAAAGTTCCATATATGTATATTCCTAAATATATGTCTCATTTAATAAATAAATTTGTGTAATATGTCAATGATTGCGCCGAGAGGCGCTCTACAGCCCAGTATATAGGAATGTGTAGATGTAATGTGTGTAATGTAAACTTTTGATATGTGGGAGTGTATATAGATGTGTAGATGTCATGTGAGTAATGTAAAATTTTGATATGTCGGATTGTATAAAGATGTGTAGATGTAATGTGTGTATATTTCATGTGAGTAATGTAAACTTATGATATGTCAGAGTGTATAGGAGTGTATAGAAATGTACCATTTTAATACCATGGGCTGAATACAATGGGCCAAATACCATATTTATAAAAGAGGTATGGTAAATAAATAAAATATAAATAAACCATAGATATGGTAAATAAATAAATAAAAATTATTAACCCATATTAATGTTAATATTAATTCTAATATTCACATTATTATATTATAATATTAATATTATTAAATTTAATTAATGTAAACTTTTGATATGTGGGAGTGTATAGAAATGTACCACTTTAATACCATGGGCTGAATACCATGGTCCAAATACCATATTTATAAAAGAGGTATAGTAAATAAATAGAATATAAATAAACCATAGGTATGGTAAATAAATAAAATGTCTTTTTATATTTACTCCATAATCCTATTTATATTTAGGAACACTCAAAAAGTGGTTTTATTTAGCTGAATCCTGAGCTAAATACCATGAGCCAAATTATTATTAATACCATGCAAAAAAAATATTGTTAACTCTAATATTAATATTAATACTATTATTAATTCTAATATTCACATTATTATATTATAATATTAATATTATTAAATTTAATTAAAAGTTGGTATTTGAGTACACTATATGCATCATTGCCTATCTCAGGTAACAATAAACATGTAAACGTAAATGTAAAAATAATTTTTAATATTTAACATTTAAAATTTAATCTAATTAATCTAATGTTGGCCCTAATGAAAAATCACTTCTCTCCCTACATATATATAAATTTAACACAATGGGCCAAATACCATATTTTTTTGTTTTTCTTGCATTTTATATTGGAGGGAAAATAGATAGAGGGATAGAGAAGAGAGATGGGGGAAGAGAGAGGGAGGTAGGAGAGGAAGGGAAAGAGATGAAGGAAGATAAATAGGAGGAGTGGGGGAGGGATATAGAGATGGAGTTTGAGGGGGGAGAGAGGGAAGATGATTTCTTGCACCCGATGCATTGATTTCAGTGTGGATGGTGATTTCTAATGTAAATTTTGATAGATCTAGAGTAATGTAAACTTTTGATATGGTGATTTCTAATCCTATTTTATTGTTGCATTGATACCAGTGTAGATGTTGGTTTCTAATCTTATTTTATTACTTGCACTAGATTCATTGATTTCAGTGTAAATATAGATAATATCAAACTCTGGATCCATAGTAATGTATTTACATAGGGAGTGAGAAGTGGAGAGAGAGAGGGAGTGTCAAGGGAGAAATAGAGGAGTATGTGTATGTTTGGGGGTGAGATGAAGAGAAAATTAATGAGAGATAGAGGGAATGGGAGGAGAATGAAAGAGGGAGGGATATAGTAAAATAGTTCGAGGGTGAAGAGAGGGAGAGAGAGGGAGATAGAGAGAGAGATAGATGTGGGATAGAAATGGATAAAGGGGAAGGAAGAGAGAGTGGAGAGAGGGAAGGAAAGAGGGATGGAGTTGGAGGGGGGAGAGAGGAAAGATTATTTCTTAAACTCGATGCATTGATTTCAATGTGGATGGAAATTTCTAATCCTATTTTTCTTGCACTATATTCATTGATTTTAGTGTAGATGTTGAGAGAGTGTGTGTGTGTGTGTGTGTTGGGGGAGGAAAGAGGATTGGAGGGCAAAGAGAGAGAGAGAGAGAGAGAGAGAGAGAGAGAGAGAGAGAGACATATAATTGGATTGCAAAGAGAGAGAGAGATGAAAAGATAGAGGAAGATAGGAGAGGAAGGACAAGAGAGAGGACATGAGAGAGAGGAAGAGAGTTATGGGGAAGAGTGAAAATTGGAGGGAAAAGAAAGAGAAAGAGAGAGAGATGGGGGGGGTAGAAGGAGAGATGGAAGGATGGAGAGTTGGAGTTGGAGGGGGAGAGAGGGAGGGAAGAAGAAATACATAGAGAGTGAGAAGTGGAGAGAGAGATGAATGGCAAGGGAGATATGGAGAGAGTGTGTATATTTTTTGGGGTGAGATAAAGAGACAAAGAAGGAGATATGGAGAGAAGGGAGGAGAGGAGGGGAGATGGAGGGATATAGTAACATAGTTGGAGGGTGAAGAGAGAGGGAGATATATATGTGGGAAATAAATGGAGAGAGAGGAAGGAAGAGGGATGATGTGAGAGAGTGGAGAGATGAAGGGAAAGAGAGTTGTAGTTCGAGGGGGGAGATAGGGAAATAGACGGTGATTTATAATCCTATTTGATTGCTTGCACTAGATGCATTGATATCAGTTTAGATGTTGGTTTCTAATCTTATTTCTTACTTACACTAGATCCATTGATTTCAGTGTAGATGTTTATTTCTAATCTTATTTGATTACCTACATTATTCAGTGTAGATGTTGTTTTGTAATCTTATTTGATTGTTTGCATTAGGTGCATTTATTTCAATGTAGACGTTAATTTCTGATTTGATGTAATTGGATGTACATTGATGGTACATTAATTTTAAAGTGATTGGATTAAGATTGTGCATTGATTTTAGTGTAAGCACACAATTTATTTCAGTGTAGATGTTGTTCTGTAATCTTATTTGATTGTTTACATTAGGTGCATTGATTTCAGTGTAGACATTGATTTCTGATTTGATGTAATTATATGTACATTGATGGTACAATAATTTTAAAGTGATTGGATTAAGATTGTGCATTGATTTCAGTGTAAGCACACAAAATTATTAACAATGTACATTAATATTTGTGTTATAGTAAATCAACCTATTAATATTGAAGAGCAAGAGAGACATTGTATGATGTTTAGTACAATAGTTCAAGCTAAATATTTAAATGGTTTATTATTTCAATTGTCCTTTTCATATAATCGATATGAAAATATGACAAAACTAACAAGGGTGAAAATAAGAATAGTAAAAGAAAATAATTTGAGATTGATCACAATGAAAACTATTTGTAATTGACTACATTCTTATTATTTTCATTTTCTATCATTCAACACTACTACATTGTCACTTTGCATTCAAAAAAATTATTTCGTCACTAAAGTTATTAAAAATATTTATCACCTCAAAAAACTGAGGTAACTAAGAAAATTTTAAAATTAAAATGACCAGATAAATATCATACATATTTAGCATATATAAAATTATTATATTTATATTATCTGTATTTGCATATTATTGATAAAATTAATCATATGTTCGATAGATTTTCCTTGGCCACACACGACTGAAACCAGCCTAAATCCATCTTAACTCTAGATCTATCAAGAGCCAAGAGGGATCAAATATCTCGAGGTACAAACCTTTCCTCAAGTTTTGCACTCAAAAAAATAGGTTTTCACCTCTAGATATTTGATCCCTCTCGGCGCTTGATAGATCCAGAGTTAAGATGGATCTAGGCTGGTTTAGAGAGAAGAGGGGGAACAACAGTAACAACAGGCATAACAGTATGACATGGTTCGCCTATGGGAGGTACGAGAGAGGGAGAGAGATGTGTACCCTCGCCCTATTACAGCAGCCACCCAGGGGCTCATAAGGCAGGTAAGCCTCCTCAAGTTCCATGAGAAGGCTACTTCCCTAAAGGCCCATAGTGTGTTTTTGAGACATGTTATCCACAGGTGAAATTCCCACCGACGGGTTTTTCAGGTTGGTCCTAACCAGTGGTACACACCCACTGAGGAGGATATACATTTCATTATAGGGCTATCAAGGAGAGGGGTGGATTTTCCCTCGTTCCCATAGGTTCCAGCTGGTTGTGTAGCAGGGAGTCAGTTAGTTTACTCCCAGAGATATATTGGAGCATCAGTACTATCTCCTGTAGATTTTCAGGTCGCTAGAGGTCAATTAGTCGAATATGATGTTTGTACGATGGTTATCACGATCGTGATGTTTATTAATTAATTTAATATTAAATGACCATGATATTTATTAAATATTATGTCGTGATTGTAATTGAAATTTAAATTTTAATTGTATATAAAATTGTAAAATTGTATGTGTTTGTAATTGTAATTTTAACTGTAATTGTATGTAAACTATTTAATGTAAAATTTTAATTGTAATTGTAATATTTAATTTATTGTGAAACAATTCTAATTGTATATATGACAAATTGTAAAATTGTAATTGTATATAAAATTCTAAAATTGTAATTGTAATTTTAATTGTAATTGTATGTAAAATATTTGTAAAATTGTAATTGTAATTGTAAATGTAATTCTAATTCTAATTCTAATTGTATGTAAAATATTTGTAAAATTTTAATTGTATTACTGTGAAATGATTGTAATTGTAAATGTAATTGTATGTAAAATTAAAATTGCAATTGTGATTCTAATCGTAATTGTATGTGAAATTGTGAAATTGTAACTGTAATTGTAATTGTCATTCTAATTCTAATTCTAATTTTAATTGTAATTGTATGTAAAATATTTGTAAAATTTTAATTGTATTAATAAAAAAATTTTAATTGTATTAATGTGAAATGATTTTATTAAAATATTAAATTTGTAAATTTGTAAATAATTGTCAAATAATAAATCTAGAATAATATGAATGTTTGTAACATAATAAATTTTAGAAAATAATGCAAATAAATTCATGTACTTTAGAATTAACATTATTTTATTATGATCTTACATACAGAAAAAACGAACTTTATACAGTCCAGTGCGCTCATCATAACACGCATCGGTGTGTCTTAGTACTAAGAGGCACCAGTGCTTCACAACTCTTTCGCACCGGTGCATCATAAAACACCGTGCCAAAACATAAACCTCGAACTTATGAAACCGCACTAGTGCGCCTATAAAACCCCACGCACTGGTACATGGTTATTCTATAAAGTGAAGTATTGGAGCAGCGGAGGGTTCGAATTGCGGGAAAGAAATTTTCTGAGGAGATGAGGGTTTGAAAAGATGAGAATTTGAATTTTGGCTGAGAATTTTATAGCAGAGAAAATGAGTGATTCAAACAGAAAGATGGAAAAAGACAATTACAGGGATGCAGATGGCCACAGAGCTCGACAGAGTATAAAAGGACAAAAGGAGTACAAGTTGAGACCGGCAAAGAGCATTCGGTTGAGGCCGGCGATAGGGTTAAGAGGTCCCATGATGGATAAATGGAGAGCAGAGTTGATGGCAAAGAAAGATCAATTGAGGCAGTTGATAAAGCCAAGAGGCACCATGAAGGGAAGGATTCTCATTCCCTTAAGGACAACAAATAAATATCAATTGACGTTGTTGATCGGGCTGGTAGGTCCCATGAAGGGAAAGATTCTACAGATTGCATTTAAAAGCAGCTGGGAGTATTTTCCGAGCTTCATTTGGCTTACATAAACTTTTACCGGCAAAGCTGACATCGCATAAAATCATATCTTCGGCTTTCAATTGAACCTGAATGGCATCTCTAACTTATCTGAGTTGTGGTCCTATGGATGAAACCAGTAAAAATTCTGCTTGTATTATAAATGGAAATCCAATGACCATTTCTGTTGGAAGAAAATCATAGATACTTGCAGCTACCATATTTCCACCTGCAAATTAGTTTCCCATTGGAGAAGCTAATGTAATAGCCCATTTTGCGATGTCTTTCCTCTTCTGAACCCTATACTCATTTTCTATGGGAAACCATTGCCTCCACATGTAATAACTGCATCGTCTAGTCGAAAATTGGTCTTCTTCTGCTAACAAATGCAGAATGAAGGACTAGTTGTCATTGCTCCCAGAACATTCAAGGTCAGTTTCTCGTAAAACAGAGATTGTATAAATTTTGTTAAGATCAAGATAGAAAGCACAAAGGAGAAAAGAGGAAATTTGATGCCAAGATGGAGGAGGAACTTACAAATGAGTAAGAAGATCATGGGTCAGCAAGCAGATCATGGGGCACCTTTTCTTGTTGCAGGTTATGGAAAGGTTCAAGTTTATTTTTCTTAAAGAAGAAGAACTGCAATTTTGAGAAGAAACGGCCCAAATATTTTCACAGCAAAATGTACATTTCCAACATGTCTAAAATTTAAAATATCTCCAACTTCAATAAACTTCTCAGAAACAAAACTTTCCCAACCATTTGTGAAAACTACACACGTCTTAGCATAGCACAGGTTCACATGCCACAATTGCCTACTTGGGCCCTGTAGTATTGCATCTTCACACGCCCCACATTGCATTCTCTCCACATAATCAGTGGGGACCTCCTGCAATAAAAAAAATGCATTGGAAGAATAGTTATTTCCATCAAGAATTTATCCAATTCAAATTCTCAATTCTAATTCTAATTCTAATTCTCAAGAATAAACAAAATTCTAATTCTCAATTTCTATGGTTGGAATTCACTAAATTTTGGTGTACACACATAAAAGTAATTTTGGTGCCTTAACCGCAAATCGATGCTACTGTACATATAACAACATCGATGCGTTTTAGTTATTGCGCACCGGTGCTGGTGTTACAAATGGACGCACCAGTGTGGTACTATTAAGTGACGCACCGATGACGAATAAACGCAAATAAAAAAAGAACAACTCTATTTTCTTTAAGCGAAAAAAAAACGGAAAATTGAAAAATGGGCGGCAAAATATTTTTGAAAATCTAATTTCATAAAATAATTCTTTAAATACTAAACACCTTTCATTATTTCACTATTTTTACTAAAATTTTCAGCCAGAGATTTGCAGGAGATATACCTGGAGAAAGAGAGCACGAGAGCACTGTGGAGCAGCGAACTACGTTTGAAAAAAAGTATTCAGACAATCAGAAACCAAACCTCTGGTGATTCAAACCCTATATCATAGAATTTCAAATGATTGGAACGATTAAATTTGATTATTTTTTTACTTTTTTTGCAGTTTTTTTACTTTTTCTGCAGTTTTATCCATTTTTACCCTAAACCCTTCATTTTTTTGTTTCTTCCCTTTCTTCTCCCTTTTTCTGTGATTTTAGAATTAGGGATTTTCATTTTAGATTGACATCCAACCCACGGGACAACTTGCATAGTTGGATCCCAATCCATTTGGCCCTTGTGTGAATTTTTGGAAAAAAATGGATTTTTTTTTATCGGTGCACCCTGCGTAACCTAACACACCGGTGCACTATATTATACAGTGCACTGCGCAAGTACTGTGTAATAAAAGATTTGAAAACATTTTTTTTTAAATCAGTGCGCCATATCTAAAATAGGGCACTAATGCTCCATGTTATGAGGATAGCGTCGTACGGTCTATTACATTGTATGTGCGGTGCATTTATAATACCCCCACGCACCGTACAGTCTATTATACTGTTTTTGCGGTGCATTTTTAATACCCCCACGCATCGACGTCAGTGTGTAAATCATGAAAGGCGCACCGGTTTCTTGAGATTTATTGTTTACCTGAAAATTTGACAATTTACTTATAAATATATTAATGAATGATATGGTACGTGTTTTAGATTGATAAAGAAATAATTGACAAGAGATCAAGTAACAAAAATACTGATAACACATCAAGAAAAGAAAAAAATGCAAGTTCTTTGTAAATTATTTATAAAAAATATTATTTTTGAACTATATGTAAGTTTAACTAATATATATTGTTTACTGTGTATCATGCAAAGCCACAAAATGACGAAGCTCGATAAGATTATTTTTGATCTAGGACCAGAAGAGCGTAAAAGCTTGATGGAAAAATGGCAAAAGGATGAATCACCTGAATGAAAAAATACTATCGATCCAATACGAGTTTCTTTTTTTAATTATCATTAATAATATACTTAAAATTATTAGATAACATGTGTTAAACAATCTATTAATTCACATATGTTTAATGTTTTACAGGGACCAACAACACAGAAAAGGAATGTTGTTCTAAGAAAAGAAAAACATAGAACATGCAAATGAAAATGAATTTCTCCTTAGCTCATCCGGAGTGGTGCTAGAGGTTAACGAAAGGGGGAAAAACTTTTACAAAAGTTTGAGGGATCTAGTGGAACAAATTTATAGATGTTCTTTCCACTTACAATATAAAAACCAATCCAATAATTCCAAGAACCAAATTTTATCTAAACTATAGGAAGAGTTTCCAGAGAATTGGTCAATGAGACATGTTAGACTTTTAATAGCAAAAATGTACAACAACAAAAAAGAAGAAATGAAAAAGTAATATTCCTTTAAATGTTTATCTAGAATTATTTATAAATGTCACTTTTGTTATATTTACTTTTCATATATCAATATAAAAATTAAATATTTTATTGTCATGTTACATTTTTAGGAAGATTATGAAAATCTCAAAAGTTGAACGGGCTGATATTAGAAACATGCCAAGAGGAATGTCCAAAAAGGTGTACAAGGAGATGGTCAAAGAAATGGACAAAATTGCATTGCAAGAGGAGCCATCTCAACAAAAACGCGCTTCAAATGTAATATGTAATCATTGAATTTTTCGATCATTAGGTACAATAAATAAACAATTCAACATTAAATATTAATTTTCAAGAATTTTCTTGCAGAAAAGAAAAGAAAATGGAACCTATTCAGCACATAAAATAGGACGACAAGGAATAAAAGGGTTGATATCTAAGTTTGTGAGTAATTGTTACTTCCTTATAACAACTTAACTATATTTCATTTTGTATTTTTAAAGTTGTTTTACAAAAATAATCATTGAATGTCTTCAAACAGGTGCTAACATACAAAGAAGAACCATTAGACGAATTGATTGAAATTGGGTTAAATATGAGTTGTGAGTATATGTTGGCATATCAGAAATTAATTGTGGAATTTGTAAGCATCTATCGATCTTGTTTTACTCAGCTCCGTCTATAATTAATAGAACAAAAAAATATTTTATATTAATATATTATTTGTTATGGGGTATAAAACATGAAGGAAACAAAGTATGGAACTGCGCCAATAGATGAAATTTTGAAAGATGGCATGGTACATGGTTTTGAAAGAATATGTATAGTTTATGAGTCAATTGTTGCTACGGTACGTCATTTTTCTTTTCGATTTACATTGATGTATATTATTTAATATTGCAATTTTCATTATTCTCACCAATGTATATACACTTATTTCAGTTTATTTTTATGTTTGTAGATGGAAGGTGAAGAAGAAGAAAACAATCAACACTATGAACAAAACATTCCTGAAAATAACCCAAGTCATGAAAGTAGCTCTAGCAGTGATAACAGTTCAAGCGAAGAATGATGATCACTATGTTTGGATATCAAAGCAAGGCATTGTATTTTTTGAAATATTTATCTGTGAAATCAGACATTTTGTTTAATGTAATGGACATAGTGTCCCAATTGAAAGAGAAAGGGATACCAATAACTGTTCCCTTTTGTATGACAATATATATATATATATATATATATATATATATATATATATATATATATATATATATATATATATATATGTTTATGTTTTAATTTATTCTATTGCGTTCTCATTGTCATTGGCTTCGTTCTCTCAAATGCGCTAATAAAAATTTAATTCATATGAATATTGTTATAAGATATATATGTGTCACCTTTTGATGAATAATGAATTTTTAAAAACCACAATAATTATGATATGATATAGCAAATTAATCCAAACATCACATTCAAATGCATTAATAAAAATTTAATTAATATGAATATTCTTATAAGATGTGTTGACTTTTGATGAATAATGAATTTAGAAAAATCACAATAATTGCACTATCACAAATCGATGTTTCTAAAAAATAAAAAATAAACTCCGGTGCATGTCATTTATTGTACACCGGTGCTTTTATATGTTGCAGCGCACTGGTGCATTTCTACGACCTATGGGCACTGCACAAATACCAAAACCAATTAAAAATCTCAATGCGTTTGTGCGATACTACACACTAGTGCTTTTATGTGAGAATACACACCGGTGTATTTGTACGACGTATGGGCACCACAAAAATACCAATACCAATTATAAATATCGGTGCGTTTTTTTGATACGACGCACCAATGCATTTCTATATGTCTACGTACCGGTGTGTTACGACGACCTATGGGCACTGCACAAATCCCAAGACCAATTGGTACAGCCCCGTGCGTTATATCACCAACACTGCACCCGGTGCGGTTTTATACCTTGAGGGCCAGGTGCAGGAACCCTCGACCACCCCGGGGCCACCGTCTAGATGACATGCACCAGTGTGTTGAAACCTTATTAGCGCATCGATGAAAAAAACATCCGTAATAACCTCCAGCAGCCCAGTTTTTTAAGTTGTGTTGAATTTCTGTTAAAAGCTCCACAAAAATCTCCGTAACAATAAACAAACGTTGTAGCAAATGTTTTTGGGACACTTTTGGCCAATTTTATAACACTAAAAACTTCCTTTATAACCTCCAATAGAGGGTATTTTCCTTGTAGTGATTTTTGTATTCATATAAAAGTATTGGCCTCTGAGGTGAAGCAAAATATTTGGCTTCCATTGGAAGTAGTTATATGGAGTCGTAATAGATAAATATGGAAATTCCATTCTTTCACCTTTTGGATGTTGCAGTAGTTCTCCACTATTATGATGTGCAAATCTAATCTCCCAACAGTTTCCAATGCTTTGATCTTCAAACCTGCAAAATATTTTTCATACTCCTTCATAAAGCCCCTCGTTGTTATAATACTATGTAAAATTATTAGAGCATGGATAAGGACTTAGCTAGAGAATAATTGCATAAACTTGCAAGAATTTAAAAATAAAATAGGAAGAGAATGAATTTGATTTATCAATATTGATGAGAGAATCAATACATAAATCAACTAAGTTAAGCTTAATTGCACGCAATTAATAAGGCTTACTAACGCTAACTAAAGTTAAGTGTGCTTTATGCTATGGTAATGTGCATGTACACCATGTGCAAGCACTAAAGCTAACTAAAGCTAAACAATGTGCATGTATGCCAACAAAATTGAATGTGGTAGTTATCCCCTAACATTGTGACAAATTTTAATGCTACGTTGAAAGGTTCAGTTCTTATATGAATGAAGAGGAATTCCCTATCATACCTGTTTTTTAGGGTTTATTCCTTCTATTAGAGTCACAGAGTAATAGTTATCAAAGGATTATCCTTGTCTAAATTGAAGCATATTAATTTGTTGTCAAAAGTAAGACCCACCTATGCACTTGGGTGGTGGAAAACTGTTCAAATGACAAGCATCTTTCTATGTGGAGTCTTAAGAGAAACGAAAGTCCTTGTCATAGTCAATTGGGAAAGTGATGAGAATAATGTACAAAAACATCTCTCTATAGAGACAAGTACTTTCTTTTCTCTACATGAGTTGCCACAGTTAATGTTATAAGCCCATATAGGGAAAATTATGTTGCATAATCTTTAAACCTGGCCATCAAAAGACTATTGCTAATGTCGTAAGTGGAGGATATAAGATGAGGCGACATGTACAACAAGTGGTATAAAGCACTTTATTGCGTTTTTTGTGACTAGTTCCATTTTTATGAGAAAATGAAGAGAGAACATAAAGAGATCACGAAATTATTGTTAGCATGCCCTTTGGAGATGCCTATCCCAAATAAATTATGTCAAAATTAAAGGATGGGTTACGATTTGCAGAATTAGCACAAGGGTCGGTAAATAAATTGTATATTGTTTTGTTTACCTTCATTTTCCCCTGTCCAGAAGATATTTGTTATGTGATACTTGGTGATTCATTAATTTCAAGGTTTGAGATTCAAAATGAGGTCTCTTCTTCTTAGAGATAATTTCTCCTAGTTCCTCATGGTTTTTGGTAGTTTAAGTAGACTCTAAATTTAAAAACAATAATTACGCATGCATGTGTGATCTAAAATTAGTATTATCTATTATTGATGTTTTTAAATTTATTTAATCATGTATTCTCAAGAAATTTAATATAATGAATTTGAGTTATTGAGTCACAACTCCATTATAGTGTGTGTGGTATTAGCATTAGTTATTTTGTAAGTGATTTAAGTTGTTTCCTCTTTTGTATTTTATATTGGTGTCAAAGCCAAATGAATCAAGCATACCAGAACCATATGCGAGTAGCTGGTCACTCGTATGCAAACCCGCCGTCATTTAAAATCCCTTGTTGTGTCATTTGTAATGTTGTTCATCGATGTTATTTGAGGGAGCCATATGTAATTGTTTGAAGAAGTTGCCTCCATTAAGGAGAGTCACAATCCTCTCTCCAAAAATGAGCCACCTTGCAACAAACAACAATTGTTAGAGCTAGGAGTCCCTACTATGTGCCTTAGCCACAAGCCAGGAGCCTCCACTATGAGCATGAATTTCTTTGATAATTCTTATCTTCTACCACCTCCTATTTTCGTTAGAAAATTAATAATTTTAAACCATTACAATTAAAACTGAATTAAAATTATGAATAGAATATTTATGAGACATTGTATTGGATGGATTTGAAGAATCCTCAAGTAAAGTAGCCTATAAGACCATGAAACTAGATCAAAAAGATAATCTCTTTCCAAAAAAAAATGATGTAACAACATTATTTCTCATTCAAAAAGATTTAGATGATAAAATTCCAAATACAATATTAAAATTCCAAAATCAATTTGCAAAAATCATGAAAAAAAATATTATTTATATTTTAATAATATTTTATTTTGCAAACTATTATCCAACACACAAAAATTCCAAGTTCAATGTTCAAGGATCATGAAATAAAATATTATTAAAACATTATTTATCTTGATAATATTTTATTTTGCATGAAGAGCAGTTCCTCTCGTTATCAATCTTTTTCTCAAAACTGTACTGCTCTTTCGTAACACAGGTTTTTAATAATACAATTTATGATATTAATTATTAAATGTTGATGTTAATTTTCTATATATTTATATATATTAGCGGTTATGGATTATGATATAAAGTGGTTTTTTAATTTTCTTTTCAGGAAATAGGTTAATTCTTTCAGTGAAAATTTATTTTATGATGAATTATTAGTATTATCATTAGTTAATAGGGATGCGTTAGTTGTAATTATAGATAAATAGTGATGGCAATTTCTATGCTTGGTTGATAATTGAGTTATAATAGAAAAAAAATTAATATATATATATATATATATATATATATATATATATATATATATAATTAAATTATTATTATAGGAAGTTTATATATATGTTAAATTTAAGTTGAAGTTAACTTCAATGTTAGTTGGAAAACAAATTTATTCAATTGCAAAAATGTGCCTCATTGAATAAATTAACCATTCGAAGTCTTTACTCTTTTAAGAGCATCAGTTTTACTCAAAATCTTATTAAAAAATGTTGAAATAACAAAATTGAATTGTTAAATATGTATGAAATCAATGACCCAAAGTTTTTCATTGTTATGAATTTATTTGTATATTTAAAATTTCATTTCAAAAATGATAAAGATATAAAAAATAATAATCTCATCAAAATTTCTATAATTAAATATAACCATAATTTTTATTTTACATTAAATTCTCACTCTTAAATTTTAATATAATATTTAAAAAATAAAATATTACATTTTAATATCATTAAATATATTTATTTACATTAGATCTAAGACTTTTCTGATCCATAAAATAGATAAATATCTTTTGAATTAATGATATGATTAATAAAAAACATTATCTATATTTCTTTATCTTTTAAAATAAATATTATATATAATAATTATTAAAAATATTGAATTATTTCCACCTTAAAAAATATTAATTATTTTATTTTTTTAATTAAAAAAAAAAAATAATTACAAATAATTATTATTCTTTAGTATAATTTTATCATTGTTATTTTTTTAGCATAATTTTATTATGCTTAATATCATTAATACTGCATTTTATTATAACTTTATAACCATTCAATACTAGTCTTTAATATAATTTTGTAAGATTATAGTTAATTCTTTTAAAGATGATATTTTAAAAATTATAGTGAATTGTAATTATTATACTTGTTGCTATAAGTACAGGGTATATTAGTTTTCTGGTTGACAAAAAAAAAAATTGGACGAAGTAATATCAGATTATGTGATTAATTTGAAAGTTAGTTTCGGAATGAATATGGATCAGAAAAATTTGAAATGAAAGAATATATTATTTATCGATTTTTTTAAAAATATTTAAATTGATTTATTATTTATCATATCATGAATATGGATCAGAAAAATTTGAAATGAAAGAATATATTATTTATTGATTTTTTTAAAATTATTTAAATTGATTTATTATTTATCATATCATGTAGTATTAATTTATTAATTTAATATTTAATTATAACAATTTATTAATTTAGTATTTAATTGTAATAATTTATTAATTTAATATATTAAAGTTATAATGGAAAAATTTAACTTTTTCCATTTCACAATAAAATATTAAATTAATAAATTGAGAAAATATTAATTTAATATTTTATTGTGAAATGGAAAAAGTTAAATTTTTGTAAATTTTTTTATTTATAAAGAATAAAGAGATTATTAATTTTAATAAATATTGGAAATTACATTGAATAAATTTGAGATTTATGTGAAAAATTTATTTTATTATTTAATGAATATAGTTATTCAAAATGTATATATATTTATAGTAGTTTCAATTATTATTGTTGATTGGTGTTGTCTAATTATTGTAAGTTGTGTAGTTTATGATTGGAATCATTAATTTGAAAAATTTCAAAGCAAAGCACCAGGATTGTGGAGGATTGTGGAGAGTTTACAACTTAAACTTATCTCAAAGCACCACGATTATGGAGAGTTCACAACTAAAACTTACCCCAAAACACTAAGATTGTGGAGAGTTCACAACTCAAACTTGTAATTCCAATAAATCCATACCAAATTCTAGTCAATTCACTCACAAAACATATAAAAACTAAACTACTATATAATTGATTTATAAGTGTATTTTACACTGAAATAAAGAACACTTTTTTCTTGATTTGGCATGTCAAAGTAGCTATTAGATCTTAATGGTTTTGGATTTGGATTTGTGATATGATAGGAATCATAATTTTAAAATATTATAAATTGACACAATTAATTAGAAAATTTGTATGTACTTTCTATAATCTCCAGCTTATTGGATATTAAGATTCGGCATTACTGAATGTTTGGTAATTAAATAATCGAACTGATGCGCAGGGTGAATTCAACAAATTTACGAGTAACATTCGGAGGAGGTTGGTTGCAGTGTAATGTAACCAGACTGAATATCAACACCAAGTCTCACATTGAATATCAACATCAAGTCAAAATTGGCGCTTCCAATTGTACTTACAGAACAGACTTTCAACTGAGTTCAACTGATATTGGTAAAGCAGTTGTGGTCTCGTGGTTGGTTTACTTTGATAATAATTTTTTTTTTTTTTAAAACTGCGCTTAGAAATCGATTATGTCCTATTGGATTCCCAAAATTTTATAGTGGGATGGAAATAGAACCATGTTTGTTGCATTCAGATGTCGTTTTCGGATGCAAAATATATTTACCGTCAAAAAATCATATGTCAGAAATTATTTTAGTAACAATTATCTCGAAGGTGGCAAGGATGTTTGAGGTGTGTTTGATGATGAGCTTCTTGAAAGAATAACAAACGTTCTTCCTAGTAAATTTTATTGTAATAATTGTGACAAGATAACATAAGGAGAAGATTAATCTTTGTCAGCCTTAACCTTCATACCCCCAGTTACTCGAGCAAGTGTTTCCTTTCCAGAGAAATCAACCTTATCTTTCTATTAAATGTGGGAACCTTACATACAGATCCTTCAGTAGTATTTGGTGTGTGTTTTGAACGTTTGGACGGAAGTTCTCTCTGCAGCAAAAGGAAGCGGCCCAGCGAAAGCGCAGTGAGATGGTGCGTTGAAGCGAAGTAGTGAGTTGGTGCGTTGAGCCGGAGGTGGTGTGGCTAGAGTTACCTGCGTGGAGACCGAGCAGTGATTTCCCCCACTCTTCGACCGTTTGCACACCATTTCAGTCGACCACGCAGCAGAAACATGGAAAGCCTTGCCACCGTTACGTTTAATGGTATCATAGTTACGTTGTGGTGGTGGACAGTTATAATATATAACACCTTTGTTATAATATATAACAACGCCATATATCACATCCCTCATATATGTGCAATTTTTACAGTATATTTCCAGCATATTGCCACGAGAGTTTATATTTTTTACACACTGCAAATATTTTAAAATGTATTTATTGATATTAATGGTTGGAGTAGTTTTTTTAAGTAAAGAGAACTATCTTCAATGGTCAAGAAGATAAAACATATTTTCATTTTTAATGAGTTGAGGAGAAGTGTTTTTGAAGCACCTGCAAATCCCACTTAAGATAAGGAGATTGTCATTTGGGAAAACAAGAACAACGAAGCCTATGCCTAGATTGCAGCATCAACAAATGAAGAGGTCAACTCCTATATTTCCTCATTTTCAAATACTTTTGAAGCCTTAAAGAAGTTGAAGGAATTGTATGACTCACACTCTGAACTTGGAGTTGTCCAATTGATGATTAATTTGTTCAGTCTTGAATTGAAAAATGCTGATCCTCTTTTCTTAGCATCAGAAGTAAGATCCATTATGCATGATATAAAAACCACTGATGTTGAAATAGACATTCCTCTTATAGCTTATGTCAAGGCACTATATCCAGACTATTCACATTATCACGAGTCATTGCAAGCAAGTGGAAACCTTAAGGAAATTACCTTTGGCTCCATTGAGAATAAGTTTGTTGAGAGAGACTTAGGCTTTTGGGAAGAAGACAACTCCTTAGTCTTCTGAAGAAGTTGTGTGTCTTGCACATAGAGAGAAGAATCATGCAAAATATTATTCTAGAGGAAGAAGTGGTCGAAGAAGAAGAAGAAGGAGAAACTTTAGAGGCAGGGGATAGACATTTCCAAGGAGAAAAGTCATATCTTCATTGCATACGTTGCAATAGAGATGGACATGATGCATCCACATGTAAGTTTCCTTGGGATAGAATTGAGCAAAAAAGAAATGAAGGCAAAGGTAAAACCAATGAAAAAGAGAAATGTAAAGCACCTGAATCCGCTCACTATGTTGTGGCACATTGTAATAATGGAGTAAATGAAGACTTGTTTAGTGCTTCACTTGGTTTTTGGAAAGATGATTGGTTGTTTGGTTCAGGAGAAACTTGCCATTTTTAGGAGAGTTTTTTTTTTAAGAATTCATTAACAATGGATGGTGCAGTATATTTTGTAAACAAGTCAAAACTCAAGATATTAGGGCTTGGCACCATGAGGCTCAAACTACCTGGTCTTCCAGATTGTTGTGAAACCAACTCCAAAAATAGAAGAGAAGAGAGATAAACGTCTTAGAAATTAGCCACTTCGAGGGGGAAACCTCCAATACACTACATAAATGAACAATTCTTGGATGATACAAATCACAAAACCTCCTTTCTATATATAAGAGTCCATGGGACCACAATGTAATCCTAACCAACCTAACAATAATAATGTAAGGGCACAATAATAACAATATGGGGGTTACAAGGGTACAACAATAACAATAAGGGGGTTACACTAACAACAATAAGGGACTATACTATTAATATAGGGATCTAACATGCTCCTCTCCTTCAAAAAAGTGTTGTCCTCAATGCTTGAGTAGCTCCGGGTGCTTTTGTATAAAATTCTCATCCTCCCATGTAGAATATTCAGTGGATAAGCTCTTCCATTTGATGAGATACTATGAAATTGATCGATTTCGTAGCTGTTGAATTCTTGTTTCCATGACTACTTCAGGTTCCAATATGGTTTTTCATTCCTCATCAAGTTCTGGAAATATTGTTTGAACAGGAACTTTGTACCCTATAACCTTTTTTAAGCATGAAACATGGAAAACTGGATACACGCGCGAAGAAGCAGGAAGCTCCAATTTGTATGCCATAGTACCAAAATTTTGCAACACCCTGTAAGGACCATAGTACTTTGGCGATAATTTATTATCCTTCTTAGCTTGCTTGAGGGACATTTTTTTGTATGGTTGTAGCCGGAAAAATACTCAGTCTCCCACATCAAAACTTCTCTCACTACAATGTTGACCTGCCTATTGTTTCATTCAATTTTGTGCCAAATTTAGGTTATCCTTTAAGAGTTGGAGAACTTCTTATTGATGCTCGATGTGATCCTCCACTGCTTGAACCCTAGAATTTTTCCTTAAAGAAGATGTGATGGACGGTGGATGATATCCATAAAGTGCCATAAATGGGGTCATTTTTGCTGCAGTATGGAAGGAAGTGTTATACCACCATTCAGTGAGAGGTAACCACTTGACCCATTGTGTTTGTTTATCAGATACAAAACAACGAAGATATTCTTCCAAACATTTATTTACTATCTCAGTTTGACCATCAAATTGAGGATGATAAGATGAGCTATGAGCTAATTGAGTACCCAAACAAGAAAATAACTCCGTCCAAAAATTTCCAGTAAAAATGGGATCTCTGTCGCTCACAATAACCCTTGGGCTTCCATGTAGCTTTTGAATTTTTTCCATAAATGTAGTAGCAACTGTACTTGCTTTAAATGGATGAGATAATGCACAAAAGTGTGCATACTTGGTAAGTCTATCAACTACCACCATGATGACACTCTTTCCTTCAGACTTAGGTAAACCCGTGATAAAATCCATTGAAATCTCCTCCCAACGTTGACCTGGAATGGATAAAGGTTGTAGAAGTCCTGGGGTCTTAATTGTTTCCACTTTATTCTGTTGGCAAACCAAACATTCCGCCACAAACTTTCGAATATCAGATTTAAGGCCATCCCAAGAAAATTCTTTCTTCACCCTGTGGTAAGTTTTTAAAAATCCTGAGTGTCCTCCTAAAGGAGAAGTGTGCAATTCCAGAAGAATCTTTTGTTTTAGTTGGGAATTCTTACAAAGATATAAGCGATCTTTGTACCATAAGGAATCATTTTTCCAACTAAATGTATCAGATGTACTAGGATCTTGCCGCAACTTTTGAATGAGTGTCCATACATCTTTGTCCTTCTTCCATTCATCTCTTGCTTCAGTTATCCAATCTGGTTGGATAATAGAAATGGCACAAAGCAATGCTTCCACCTCTTCATTCTTTCTTGAGAGTGCATCTGCAACAACATTAAGCTTTCCTTTTTTGTAGATTATTTCAAACTCATAACCCAACATCTTTGTGACCCATTTTTGCTGCTCTTCTGACGATAGTCTTTGTTCCAAAAAGTGTTTAAGACTATCATGATCAGTTTTTACCTTGAAGTGTCTTCCCATTAGGTAAGTTCGCCATTTCTTTAGTGCATGCAGTATTGCTAGCATTTCCTTCTCATAAATAGGTTTCTGTAAATACTTTCCTTTGATTGAACAACTTTCAAAAGCAATGGGTCTTCCTTCCTGCATTAAAACTGCACCAATTCCATTTCCTGAGGCATCACATTCCACAATAAAGGTTTTTGTGAAGTCTGGCGTAGCTAAGACCAGTGCTAGGCACATTGACTCTTTAAGATGTTCAAAGGCCTTAGTTGCTTCAGGAGTCCATGAAAATGCATCTTTCTTCAATAATGTTGTTAGAGGTGCTGCTATTCTCCCATAATTCTTAACAAACTTGCGATAATACCCTGTTAACCCGAGAAATCCGTGCAACTACTTTATGGTTGTGGGGACTTTCCATTCCTTAATGGCTTTAATTTTGTTAGGGTCTACCTTAACACCCTCGTGAGATACAATATGACCCAGATATTCCACCTCTTGTACTCCAAAGAAACATTTGGATGTTTTTGCATATAATTGTTTCTCCTACAATAGTTTGAGCACCTTGTCAACATGTTGAACACGATCCTTCCAAGACCTGTTGTAGATTAGTATATCATCAAAAAATACTAGCACAAATTTTCTAAGGAAGGGTTTGAAAATGGAATTCATCAACCCTTGAAATGTAGAAGGTGCATTGGTAAGTCCAAAAGGCATGACCAAAAATTCATAATGACCCTCATGAGTTCGAAATGTTGTTTTCGGAATATCTTCAGTCTTCATTCTAATTTGATGATATCCTAAACAAAGATCCAACTTGGTAAAATAAACTGCTCCATGTAATTCATCCAATAATTCATCAATCACAAGAATGGGAAATTTATCTTTAATAGTGAGCTTATTGAGCTCCTTATAATCCAGACACATGCACCATGATCCATCTTTATTGTGAACCAATACTACTGGGGCAGAGAAATAACTTTGACTAGGTTGAATTATACCAACCTCTAACATTTCTGCAACCATACGTTCAATTTCGCTCTTTTAGACATAAGGATATCTGTAAGGCCTGATGTTTGGAGGAACACTTCCTGGAATAAAATGAAGCGCATGATCATGATCACGAATAGGTGGGAGTCCTTTGGGAGTATCAAACACCTTAGAATGATTGTCCAAGACTTTTTGGAGATATGGAGAAATAGATGATTTTGATGTTGGAACTTCTAGTGAGCATAATTGTGCAATTACGCCTCTTTTTTCTTTCTTCACAATATTTGTCATGACATTAGAGCTTATTATCTTTCTTGGCTTCCCTACGATACTCCGTAATTCGACTTCCTTTCCTTCTGAAAAAAATTTCAAGAAAAATTATTGAAAATTAAAAGCTACCGTCTCCAAAGATTGTAACCATTGTACTCCTAGTACAACATCAACACCTCCCATTAGAATGGAAAGCATTGGACTATTCAATACATATTCCCCCATGGTTAGCTTTATATTATGGCATTTTCCAGAGAAATTTATAGTTCCTCCATTTGCAACTATCACTTGACATTCCAGTGTTGGGTATATGAAACAATTCAATTCCTTGGCTACCTTACAATGAATAAAATTATGGGTACTACCCGAATTAATCAACACTATTACCTTTTTCTTTTTGATATGTCCTTCTACCTTGAGAGTTTGAGGAGCGGTAATTCCTGCCAATGCATTACATGATATGGTCGGAATAATTTCTTCCTCTTCTAGGGTTGGCTCCTGGTGTATATCCTCTTCTTTTGAAGATTCTTGTTCATTTTCTTCTTCCTCTTCACAATCTATGTAAAATAATTTCTTCTCAACACACTTATGACCTTTAGTGTATTAGCTATCACAAATGTAGCAAAGCCCTTTTGCTCTTTTTTCTTCTAATTTTTGTTGTGTCAACCTTGTAGGTTGTGGAAGTCTAGGAGTAGCAACAGTTCCATCTTTATATATGTGATTGGTAGGCTTCCTTGTCGCCATAATTTTACATTCAATTTTTCTTGCCAACCTAAATGCCTTTTCCAATGAATCAGGTTCCCAAGCATGAACTTCATGTTGGAGGTTATCCTTTAAAGTCCCTATGAAGGCATCAATCTTGTGTTCCTTTGGAATATCAGTTACCCTTATATTCAAATTTTGGAAGTCCTCAATGTGCTACACCAATGAACCCTTTTGTTTGAGATTTATCAATTGGCTAAAGATGGTGTTGTTTTTTGTATCCTCATAATGTGCTATCATTTCCTCCGTAAAAATTGACCAAGTGACAATTTTTTTATGGGAACAAAGCCGTCGATACCATACAAATGTATTTTTTTCTAAATGTAAAGTTGCAATGCATACCTTTTGTGTGTTTTGCACATTATTGAGATCAAAATATTGCTCCATATGTAGTATCCATGTTACAGAATCCTTTTCATCAAACTTCCTCATATCCATCTTTGGAATATGGTGGTTATTCCATCCAACATTAGAATTTATGAAATCATGATTAACATTTATTTTGTTCTCATCATGAGTTTCCTCTACTATATTTTCACCATTAGGAAACATTTCTTGTATCAATTGTTTCAAACCTTCCATGTCTGCTTTTAGATCATTTTTCATGTTTTCGATGTTGTCTTTCATTTTTTCTTCCATGTCATCCATCTTAGCTTCCATGCCATTCATCTTAGATTTCACGACTTTATTCAAACCATCCATATTATTCTTTAAGACATCCATCTTCACTTCCACGCCTTTCTTCAATTATTCCATTTCATTTTTTTTTGCTCTTTGCGAGAGCGAATTTTGGTGTGCTTGCTCTTGTAATTTTGATAAATCATGTTGCAATTTTCATCTTCATGAGTCATCGTAGAGTACTATGAGAGCTTAATGGGTGTTGAATTCTTTTTAGGAGGCATTTTAGAACCCAATACTGATATATATGCTCAATAGGCCTTTGGAATCACTTCAAACTGATTTTTTTTACACAAGACTTATGCAATTCGGAAAGAAAAAAAATACACACCTTTTTCTTGCTTTTGAGGAGCTTGATATTGAAACTGAATTATCTATGTGATCTTCAATATCTAAAATTTTTCCCTGAGGTAGCCCTCTGAATCCTCTTTCGAATGCCACAAGTTTGACCTGATTTTGATTTTTCAAGACAACATTATTCCCAATCTACCACAATGACCTAATTATGGACTCGTTCTGTAGAGTGAACTTGTACAACTTGCCACGTGTCACTGTTTCCTCCTTCAGCTCTAAAATTGATAGACAGGAAACTGCAGTCCATTTACTTGCGGCCACTCTTTACAGAATTCGAATCCGATTCTTTGAGAGAGATTTATCAATATTTTCCCACGATCACCTCTTTGAGATGAAATTCGGGAGTCTGAAAAAGCCCTAACTTCCACAGATCATATCTCCGAAACGATTGCGAACCAAGCTTTGAAATTTTTCGACGAGCTTCCTAAGGATTTCGGCTTCAAGCTCTAAACATTTCAACTTCTGAAACTTCGTATAAAAGTTTTTATAGCTCGAATTACACTATGACCTATTTAGGTTAAATTCAGGAGCCAACAAAAAGCCCTAACTTCCACAAACCATATCTCCAAAAATATTGCGAACCAAGATCTGAAATTTTGCGATGATGTTCCTCAGGATTTCTGCTTCGCACGCTAAAATTTTTAGCTTCTGAACCTTTGTATAAAAAAAATTATAGCAAAAATTCCACGATGACCTGTTTGGAGCAGCGAAACCCTAGAATCCAAAGCTTTGATACCAAATGTTGTGAAACCAACTCCGAAAATAGAAGAGAAGAGAGATCAACACCTTAGAAATCAGCCACTTTGAGGGGGAAACCTAAAATACACTACATAAATGAACGATTCTTGGATGATACAAATGAAAAAACCTACTTTCTATATATAGAAGTCCACGGGGCCACAATATAATCCTAGTAGGGCCACAATGTAATCCTAGGCGACCTAACAATAATAATGTAAGGGCACAATAATAACAATATGGGGGTTACAAGGGTACAACAATAACAATAAGGGGGTTACACTAACAACAATAAGGGACTATACTAGTAATATAGGGACCTAAAATGCTCCTCTCCTTCAAAAAAAGTGTTGTCCTCCACGCTTGAGTAGCTCCAGGTGCTTTTGTATAAAATTCTCATCCTCCCATGTAGAATCTTCAGTGGGTAAGTTCTTCCATTTGATAAGATACTCTGAAATTGATCAATTTCGTAGCTGTCGAGTCCTTGTTTTTGTGACTGCTTCAAGTTCCAATATGGTTTTTCCTTCCTTATCAAGTTATGGAAATATTGTTTGAACAGGAATTTTTTCCCCTATAACCTTTTTTAAGCATGAAACATGGAAAAATGGATGCAGGCGCGAAGAAGCAGGAAGCTCCAATTTTTATGCCATAGTACCAATCTTTTGCAACACCTTGTAAGGACCATAGTACTTTGGCGATAATTTATTATCCTTCTTAGCTTGCTTGAGGGACATTTGTTTGTATGGTTGTAGCCATAAAAATACTCAGTCTCCCACATCAAAAATTCTCTCACTGCAATGTTGATCTGCCTGTTGTTTCATTCGATTTTGTGCCAAATTTAGGTTATCCTTTAAGATTTGGAGAAATTCTTGTTGATACTCGATGTGATCCTCCACTGCTTGAACCCTAGAATTAATCCTTAAAGAAGATGTGATGGACGGTGGATGATATCCATAAAGTGCCATAAATTGGGTCATTTTTACTGCAGTATGGAAGGAAGTGTTATACCACCATTCAATGAGAGGTAACCACTTGACCAATTATGTTTTCTTATCAGATACAAAACAACGAAGATATCCTTCCAAAAAATTATTCACTATCTCTGTTTGACCATCGGATCGAGGATGATAAGATGAGCTATGAGCTATTTGATTACCCAAACAAGAAAATAATTCTGTCAGAAAATTTCCTGTAAAAATGGGATCTCTGTCACTTACAATAATCTTCGGGTTTCCATGTAGCTTTTGAATTGTTTCCATAAATGCAGTAGCAACTGTACTTGCTTTAAATGGATGAGATAATGCACAAAAGTGTGCATACTTGGTAAGTCTATAAACTACCATCATGATGAAACTCCTTCCTTCAGACTTAGGTAAACCTGTGATAAAATCCATTTAAATCTCCTCCCAACGTTGACTTGGAATGGATAAAGGTTGTAGAAGACCTGAGGTTTTAATTGTCTCAACTTTATTTTGCTGGAAAACCAAACATTCTGCCACAAAATTTTGAATATCAGATTTAAGGCCATCCCAAGAAAATTCTTTCTTCACCCTATGGTAAGTTTTTAAAAATCTCGAGTGTCCTCCTAAAGGAGAAGTGTGCAATTCCAAAAGAATATTTTGTTTTAGTTGGGAATTCTTGCAAATATATAAGCGATCTTTGTACCATAAGGAATCATTTTTCCAACTAAATGTACGAGATTTACTAAGATCTTGCTGCAAATTTTGCATGAGTTCCCATGCTTCTTCATCCTTCTTCCATTCATCCCTTGCTTCGGTTATCCAATCTGGTTGGATAATATAAATGGCACAAAGAAATGATTCCACCTCTTCATCCTTTCTTGAGAGTGCATCCGCAACAACATTTAACTTCCCTTTTTTGTGGATGATTTCAAAATCATAACCCAACATCTTTGTGACCCATTTTCGTTGCTATTCTAAAGATATTCTTTGTTCCCAAAAATGTTTAAGACTATCATGATCAGTTTTTACCTTGAAGTGTCTTCCCATTAGGTAAGGTCTCCATTTCTTTACTGCATGTAGTATTGCCAATATTTCCTTCTCACAAATAGCCTTTTGTAAATACTTTCCTTTGATTGAACAATTTTCAAAAGAAATGGGTCTTCCTTCTTGCATTAAAATAGAACCAATTCCATTTCCTAAGGCATCACATTCCACAATAAAGGTTTTTGTGAAGTCTAGCATAGCTAAGACTAGTGTTAGGCACATTGCCTCTTTAAAATGTTCAAAGGCCTTAGTTGCTTCAGGAATCCATGAAAATGCATCTTTCTTGAATAATGTTGTTAAAGGTGCTACTATTCTCCCATAATTCTTAACAAACTTGTGATAATACCCTGTTAACCCGAGAAATCCACGCAACTACTTTATGGTTGTGGGGACTTTCTATTCCTCAATGGCTTTAATTTTGTTAGAGTCTACCTTAACACCCTCCTGAGATACAATATGACCCAGATATTCCACCTCTTATACTCCAAAGAAACATTTGGATGCTTTTGCATATAATTGTTTCTCCTCCAATAGTTTGAGCACCCTATCAACATGTTGAACATGATCCTTCCAAGACCTGTTGTAGATTATTATATAATCAAAAAATACTAGCAACAAATTTTCTAAGGAGGGGCTTGAAAATGGAATTCATCAACGCTTGAAATGTAGAAGGTGCATTGGTAACTCCAAAAGGCATGATAAAAAATTCATAATGACCCTCATGAGTTCGGAATATCTTCAGTCTTCATTCTAATTTGATGATATCCTGAACAAAGATCCAACTTGGTAAAATAAATTGCGCCATGTAATTCATCAATCACAAGAATGAGAAATTTATCTTTAATAGTGAGCTTATTGAGCTCCCTATAATCCGGACACATGCGCCATGATCCATCTTTATTGTGAACCAACACTACTGGGGTAGAGAAAGAACTTTGACTAGGTTGAATTATACAAACCTCTAACATTTCTGCAACCATATGTTCAATTTCGCTCTTTTAGACATAAGGATATCTGTAAGGCCTGATGTTTGGAGGAACACTTCCTGGAATCAAATAAATAGCATGATCATGATCACGAATAGGTGGGAGTCCTTTGGGAGTATCAAACACCTTGGAATGATTGTCGAAGACTTTTTGGAGATATGGAGAAATAGATGATTTTGATGTTGGAACTTCTAGTGAGCATAAATGTGCAATTACGCCTCGTTGTTCTTTCTTCACAATCTTTTTCATAACATTAGAGCTTATTATCTTTCCTGGCTTCCTTGCGATACCCCGTAATTCGACTTCCTTTCCTTCTGAAAAAAATTTCAAGAAAATTTCTTGAAAATTAAAAGCTACCGTCTCCAAAGATTGTAACCATTGTACTCCTAGTACAACATCAACACTCCCATTAGAATGGAAAGCATTGGACTATTCAATACATATCCCCCCATGGTTAGCTTTATATTATGGCATTTTCCAGAGCAATTTATATTTCCTCCATTTGCAACTATCACTTGACATTCTAGTGTTGGGTATATGAAACAATTCAATTCCTTGGCTACCTTACAATGAATAAAATTATGGGTACTACCCGAATCAATCAACATTATTACCTTTTTATTTTTTATATGTCCTTCTACCTTGAGAGTTTGGGGAGTGGTAATTCCTGCCAATGCGTTACATGATATGGTCGGAATAATTTCTTCCTCTTCTAGGGTTGGTTCCTGGTGTATATCCTCTTCTTTTGAAGATTCTTGTTCATTTTCTTCTTCCTCTTCACAATCTATGTAAAATAATTTCTTCTCAACACACTTATGACCTTTAGTGTATTAGCTATCACAAATGCAGCAAAGCCCTTTTGCTCTTTTTTCTTCTAATTGTTGTGGTGTCAACCTTGTAGGTTGTGGAAGTCTAGGAGTAGCAACAGTTCCATCTTTATATATGTGATTGATAGGCTTCCTTGTTGCCATAATTTTACATTCAATTTTTCTTGCCAACCTGAATGCCTTTTCCAATGAATCAGGTTCCCAAACGTGAACTTCATGTTGGATGTTATTCTTGAAAGTCCCTATGAAGCCATCAATCTCGTGTTCCTTTGGAATATCATTTATCCTTATATTCAATTTTTGGAAGTCCTCAATGTGCTACACCAATGAACCCTTTTGTTTGAGATTTATCAATTGGCTAAAGATGGTGTTGATTTTTGTATCCTCATAATGTGCCATCATTTCCACCGTAAAAATTGACCAAGTGACAATTTTTTTACAGGAACAAAGCCATCGATACCATACAAATGTATTTTGTTCTAAATGTAAAGTTGCAATGCATACCTTTTGTGTGTTTTGCACATTATTGAGATCAAAATATTTCTCCATCTGTAGTATCCATGTTATGGAATCCTTGCCATCAAACTTCCTCATATCCATCTTTGGAATATGGTGGTTATTCCATCCAACATTAGAATTTATGAAATCACGATTAACATTTATTTTGTTCTCATCATGAGTTTCCTCTACTATCTTTTCACCATTAGGAAACATTTCTTGTATCAATTTTGTCAAACCTTCCATGTCTGATTTTAGATCATTCTTCATGTTTTCGATGTTGTCTTTCATTTTTTCTTCCATGTCATCTATCTTAGCTTCCATGCCATTCATCTTATATTTCACGAATTTATTAAAACCATCCACATTATTCTTTAATACATCCATCTTCACTTCCACGCCTTTCTTCAATAATTCCATTTCATTTCTTTTTGCTCTTTGCAAGAGCGAATTTTGGTGCACTTGCTCTTGTAATTTTGATAAATCATGTTGCAATTCTTCATCTTCATGAGTCATAATAGAGTAATATGAGGGCTTAGTGGGTGTTGAATTCTTTTTAGGAGGAATTTTAGAACCCAATACTGATATATATGCTCAATAGGCCTTTGGAATCACTTCAAACTGATCTTTTTTTACACAAGACTTATGCAATTTGGAAAGAAAAAAAATACACACCTTTTTCTTGCTTTTGAGGAGCTCGATATTGAAACTTAATTATCTATGTGATTTCGGATCTTCAATATCTAAAATTTGGCCCTGAGGTATCCCTCTAAATCCTCTTTCTAATGCCACAAGTTTGACCTGATTTTGATTTTTCAAGACAACGTTATTCCCAATCTCCCACAATGACCTAATTATGGACTAGTTCCGTAGAGTGAACTTGTACGACTTGCCACGTGTCACTGTTTCCTCCTTCAGCTCTGAAATTGATAGAAAAGAAACTGCAGTCTGTGTGCTTACGGCCAATCTTTACAGAATTTGAATCCGATGCTCTGAGAGAGAGTTATCAATATTTTCCCATGATCACCTCTTTGAGATGAAATTCGGGAGCCCGAAAAAGCCCTAACTTCCACAGATTATATCTCCGAAACTATTGAGAACCAAGATTTGAAATTTTTCGATGATCTTCCTAAGGATTTTGGCTTCATTCTTTAAACATTTCAGTTTCTGAAACTTCGTATAAAATTTTTTATAGCTCGAATTACACTATGACCTGTTTAGGTTAAATTCAGGAGCAAGCAAAAAGCCCTAACTTCCAAAAACCTTATCTCCAAAAATATTCAGAACCAAGATCTGAAATTTTGTGATGATGTTCGTCAAGATTTCGGCTTCGCACGCTAAAAATTTTAGCTTTTGAACCTTCGTATAAAAAAAATTATAGCAAAAATTCCACGATGACCTGTTTGGAGCAGCGAAACCCTAGAATCCAAAGCTCTGATACCAAATGTTGTGAAACCAACTCCAAAAATAGAAGAGAAGAGAGATCAATGCCTTAGAAATAAACCACTTCAAGGGGGAAACCTAAAATACACTACATAAATGAACGATTCTTGGATGATACAAATGAAAAAACCTCCTTTCTATATATAGGAGTCCACAGGGCCACAATATAATCCTAGTGGGGCCACAATGTAATCCTAGGCGACCTAAAAATAATAATGTAAGGGCACAGTAATAACAATATGGGGGTTACAAGGATACAACAATAATAATAAGGGGGTTACACTAACAACAGTAAGGGACTATACTAATAGTATAGGGACCCAATACAAAATTTCTTCTTCATGATATTATATATCTCCCAAAATTGAGGAGAAAATTGTTGTCTTTGATCCACATCCGCCAACAGGGACACTCCATTCATATATTTGATGGAAATGTCAAGGTCATAAAAAAATCACATCACTCACTTGTCATGATGGGGATAGAATAAGAAAGACTTCTAAAGCTGCAAGGTACCTCTGCTCGTGCAAAAAAAAAATCATACAGCTCTCACTGTGATGAAGGTACATTTCCATCAAGTATTTTATGTCATGCTAGATTTGGACACTTAAACTATGAGAACCTTCATTTGTTGAAGAATAATGGTGCTACTGGTTTACCTACAATTCCTAGGAAAATTAAGCAATGTGATGATTGTATCTTAGGAAAGCACAACAAACAGTATTTTCATGATTCTCATTCTAGAGCACATAGAAAACTTGAACTTATTCATTCAGACTTATGTGGTCCAATGTCCGTTCCTTCTGCAAATGGTAATAAATATATGATGACATTTATTGATGACTACACCAGAATGTGCTGGGTCTATTTATTGAAGAACAAATCTGAAACTTTTGAAACATTCAAGAAATTTCATGCATGGATTGAAAATGATGCATAATCTCATATTGCCTCTATTCGCATTGATAATGGAAAATAATACACTTCAAATGAATTTGAAAACTATCTTTGTCAGCATGGGATCAAACATCAAACAACTGTTCCCTATAATCCTCAATAGACAAGAGTAGCTGAAAGAATGAATAAGACAATCTTAAATATGGTTCATTCCATGATGTTTTTCAAGAATGTTAAGTTGATGTTTTGGACTGATGGAGTTCTATGTGTTGTGTATATAAATAATAGGTGTCCATCTAATGTTATAAAAAAAAGACTCCCCATGAAATGTGATATGGCCACATTCCTTTGGTGAAGCATCTCAAGGTTTTTGGTTCCACTTGTTATTCCTTGATACCCAACAAACAGAAAAACAAACTTGGTGCAAGGAGTCACCAATGTATCTTCTTGGGGTATTCAAACACCTCCAAAGCATATTGTCTCTATGATGAAGTGAATAAAATTTTTATAATATCTAGAGATTTGATCTTTCTTGAATCTTCCAAGACTGACATTGTTGTTGAGCGACAAATTGATCGCTTGGATAGATTCAGACATGCAAATTATTTTTAAGAATTCGATAATGAGATTCCACATATTGAAGGGGGGATTCTTATACTGGATCAATCTATAGAAACTTCTTCTAAAGAACTCTCTCCCCCGCATGAAGCTCTAGCCATTGATGATGCTTTGAGTGATGTGATTGATAGATTTGGGAGACTAAATATTGATTCATCCCCAACTCAGTAAAATGAGAAGCCTAGTCCATCTTAGAAAGGTCCTCCAAAATGGCTAAAAAAGACACTTGAAAGTGTTTGTCGTGATGAGATTGGAAATATAGGAACAAGAAGATCAACCAGACAAATGGAGGTGATCTAGATGATCCGCATTCACATGTTGATATGGATGTTTCTTATGATTGTGAACTGAATTT
Source organism: Pinus albicaulis (assembly GCA_034641835.2). Classification (NCBI taxonomy): domain Eukaryota; kingdom Viridiplantae; phylum Streptophyta; class Pinopsida; order Pinales; family Pinaceae; genus Pinus; species Pinus albicaulis. Next base: position 379,583,987 of record CM076579.1, on the reverse strand, counting down.
GTCTACATATTGTGAACCAACTTCCTTAAAATAAGTTGCTTCTCATGATGAATGGAAAGAAGCAATGCATAAATAATATGATGCTTTGATAAAGAATGACACTTGGAAGCTCTTTGATCCTCTATTGGGAAACAAACAAATAGGCTACAAGTGAGTCTTCAAGAACAAGTATAAAGCCGATGGCTCACTTGACAAGCACAAATCTAGGCTTGTGGAAAAAGGTTTTGCACAGAAGGAAGGGGTCGACTATCACGAGGATTTTTCCCCCACAACAAAATGGGCTACCATCGGGACACTCTTTTCCTTGGTAGCTCAGAACGGTTGGAAAGTCCATCAAATGGATGTAAAAATTGCTTTCTTGAATGGAGATCTGAAAAATAATGTTTTTATGTCCCAACCAAAAGGATTTGTTGTCATTAGGGGAATTTTGAGGTCTCCTAAGGAAATTATAAAATAATAGTGGAAATAATAAAATAATATTAAATTACATCATCAAATTTTAGAGGAAAAAAACAAAAAAATTATTGTTTCAACTCATATTTTCAAATGATATCCCTATGGGTTTACTCAAATTCCGAGCGGAAACACTCGTTGGATGTAGGATTTGATTCCTCATCCAAGGAGTACCCATTTACCATACTTTCGATGTACCCTGCCACACGTTGTTGTGTAACCAGCTCCAAAAATAGAAGAAAAGAGATATAAACGCCTTAGAAATGAGCCACTTCGAGGGGGAAACCTCCAATACATTACATAAATGAACAATTCTTGGATGATACAATTCAAAAAACCTCCTTTCTATATATAGGAGTCCATGGGGCCATAATGTAATCCTAGTGGGCCACAATGTAATCCTAGCCGACCTAACAATAATAATTTAAGGGCACAATAATAACAAAATGGGGGTTACAAGGGTACAATAATAACAATAAGGGGTTTACACTAACAATAATAAGGGGTTATACTAGTGATATAGGGACCTAACATGCCCCTCTCCTTCAAAAAAGTGTTGTCCTCAACACTTGAGTAGCTCCGGGTGCTTCCGTATAAAATTCTCATCCTCCCATGTAGAATCTTCAGTGGGTAAGTTCTTCCACTTGATGAGATACTCTGAAATTGATCGATTCCGTAGTTGTTGAGTTCTTTTTTCCATGACTGCTTCAGGTTCCAATATGATTTTCCCTTCCCCATCAAGTTCTGGAAATACTGTTTGAACTGGAAGATTTTCACCTATAACCTTCTTTAAGCATGAAACATGGAAAACTGGATGTACTCGCGAAGAAGCATGAAGCTCCAATTTGTATGCCATAGTACCAATCTTTTGCAACACCTTGTAAGGACCATAGTACTTTGGCGATAATTTATTATCCTTCTTTGCTTGCTTGAGGGACATTTGTTCGTATGGTTGTAGCCGTAAAAATACCCAATATCCTACATCAAAACTTCTCTCGCTACGATGTTGATCTGCCTGTTGTTTCATTCGATTTTGTGCCAAATTCAGATTATCCTTTAAGAGTTGGAGAACTTCTTGCCGATGCTCGATGTGATCTTCCACTGCTTGAACCTTCGAATTTTCCCTTAAAGATGATGTGATGGATGGTGGATGATATCCATAAAGTGCCATAAATGGGGTCATTTTTGCTGCAGTATGGAAGGAAGTGTTATACCACCATTCAGCGAGAGGTAACCACTTGACACATTGTGTTTGTTTATCAGATACAAAACAACGAAGATATCCTTCCAAACATTTATTTACTATCTCAGTTTGACCATCAGATTGAGGATGATAACATGAGCTATGAGCTAATTGAGTACCCAAACAAGAAAATAACTTCGTCCAAAAATTTCCAGTAAAAATGGGATCTCTGTCGCTCACAATAACCCTTGGGCTTCCATGTAGCTTTTGAATTCTGTCCATAAATGTAGTAGCAATCGTACTTGCTTTAAATGGATGAGATAATGCACAAAAGTGTGCATACTTGGTAAGTCTATCAACTACCACCATGATGACACTCTTTCCTTCGGACTTAGGTAAACCTGTGAAAAAATCCATTGAAATCTCCTCCCAACGTTGACTTGGAATGGATAAAGGTTGTAGAAGTCCTGGGGTCTTAATTGTTTCCACTTTATTCTGCTGGCAAACCAAACATTCCGCCACAAACTTTCGAATATCAGATTTAAGGCCATCCCAAATAAATTCTTTCTTCACCCTGTGGTAAGTTTTTAAAAATCCTGAGTGTCCTCCTAAAGGAGAAGTGTGCAATTCCAGAAGAATCTTTTGTTTTAGTTGGGAATTCTTACAAAGATATAAGCGATCTTTTTACCATAAGGAATCATTTTTCCAACTAAATGTATCAGATGTACTAGGATCTTGCTGCAACTTTTGAATGAGTGTCCATACATCTTTGTCCTTCTTCCATTCATCTCTTGCTTCGCTTATCCAATCTGGTTGGATAATAGAAATGGCACAAAGAAATGCTTCCACCTCTTCATTCTTTCTTGAGAGTGCATCTGCAACAACATTTAGCTTCCCTTTTTTGTAGATTATTTCAAAGTCATAACCCAACATCTTTGTGACCCATTTTTTATGCTCTTCTGAAGATAGTCTTTGTTCCAAAAAGTGTTTAAGACTATCATGATCAGTTTTTACCTTGAAGTGTCTTCCCATTAGGTAAGTTCGCCATTTCCTTAGTGCATGTAGTATTGCTAACATTTCCTTCTCATAAATAGGTTTCTGTAAATACTTTCCTTTGATTGGACGACTTTCAAAAGCAATGGGTCTTCCTTCCTGCATTAAAACTGCACCAATTCCATTTCCTGAGGCATCACATTCCACAATAAAGGTTTTTGTGAAGTCCGGTGTAGCTAAGACCGGTGCTAGGCACATTGCCTCTTTAAGACGTTCAAAGGCCCTAGTTGCTTCAGGAGTCCATGAAAATGCATCTTTCTTCAATAATGTTGTTAGAGGTGCTGCTATTCTCCCATAATTCTTAACAAACTTGCGATAATACCCCGTTAACCCGAGAAATCCTCGTAACTTCTTTATGGTTGTGGGGACTTTCCATTCCTTAATGGCTTTAATTTTTTTAGGGTCTACTTTAACACCCTCGTGAGATACAATATGACCCAGATATTCCACCTCTTGTACTCCAAAGAAACATTTGGAATTTTTTGCATATAATTGTTTCTCCTGCAATAGTTTGAGCACCCCGTCAACATGTTCAACATGATCCTTCCAAGACCTGCTGTAGATTAGTATATCATCAAAAAATACTAGCACAAATTTTCTAAGGAAGGGTTTGAAAATGGAATTCATCAACCCTTCAAATGTAGAACGTGCATTGGTAGGGCCAAAAGGCATGACCAAAAATTCCTAATGATCCTCATGAGTTTGAAATGTTGTTTTCGGAATATCTTCAGTCTTCATTCTAATTTGATGATATCCCGAATGAAGATCCAACTTGGTAAAATAAATTGCTCCATGTAATTCATCCAATAATTCATCAATTACAGGAATGGGAAATTTATCTTTAATGGTGAGCTTATTAAGCTCCCTATAATCCGGACACATTCGCCATGATCCATCCTTCTTGTGTACCAATACTACAGGAGCAGAGAAAGAACTTTGACTCGGTTGAATTATACCCGCCTCTAACATTTCTGCAATCATACGTTCAATTTCACTCTTTTGGAAGTAAGGATATCTATAAGGCCTGATGTTTGGAGGAACACTTCCTGGAATCAAATGAATAGCATGATCATGATCACGAATAGGTGGGATTCCTTTGGGAGTTTCAAACACCTTGGAATGATTGTCCAAGACTTGTTGGAGATTTGCAGAAATAGATGATTTTGATGTCGGAACTTCTAGTGAGCATAATTGTGCAATTACGCCTCGTTGTTCTTTCTTTAGAAGCTGTGTCATGACATTAGAGCTTATTATCCTTCCCGGCTTCCCTTCAATACCCCGTAATTCGACTTCCTTTCCTTCTGAAAAAAATTTCAAGAAAAGTTCTTGAAAAATTAAAAGCTACCGTCCCCAAAGATTGTAACCATTGTACTCCTAGTACAACATCAGCACCTCCCATAGGAATGGAAAGCATTGGACTAGTAAATACATATTCCCCCATGGTTAGCTTGATATTATGGCATTTTCCAGAGAAATTTATAGTTCCTCCATTTGCAACCATCACTTGACATTCTGGTGCTGGGTATAGGAAACAATTTAATTCCTTGGCTACCTTATAATGAATAAAATTAAGGGTGCTACCTGAATCAATCAACACTATTACCCTTTTCTTCTTTATATGTCCTTCTATCTTGAGAGTTTGAGGAGTGGTAATTCCTGCCAGTGCATTACACGATATGGTCAGATTCATTTCTTCCTCTTCTAGGGGTGGTTCCTGGTGTATATCCTCTTCTTATTCATTTTCTTCTTCTTCTTCACAATCTATGTAAAATAATTTCTTCTCAGCACACTTATGACCTTTAGTGTAATTGCTATCACAACTGTAGCAAAGCCCTTTTGCTCTTTTTTCTTCCAATTGTTGTGGTGTCAACCTTGTAGGTTGTGGAAATCTAGGCGTAGCAACACTTCCTTCTTTATAGAATTGAGTGGTAGGCTTCCTTGTCGCCATTATTTTACATTCAACTTTTCTTGCCAACCCGAATGCCTTCTCCAATGAATCCGGTTCCAAAACACGAACTTCATGTTGGATGTTATCCTTTAGAGTGCCTATGAAGATATCAATCATGTGTTCCTTTGGAATATCAGTTACTCTTATATTCAATTTTTGGAAGTCCTCATGTGCTACCCCACTAAACCCTTTTGTTTGAGATTTATCAATTGGCTAAAGAAGGTGTTGCTCTTTGTATCCTCATAATGTGCTATCATTTCCTCCGTAAAAATTGACCAAGTAACAATTTTTTTACTAGAGCAAAGCCATTGATACCATACAAATGTATTTTGTTCTAAATGTAAAGTTGCAATGCGTACCTTTTGTGTGTTTTGCACGTTATGGAGATCAAAATATTGCTCCATCTGTAGTATCCATGTTACAGGATCCTTTCCATCAAACTTCCTCATATCCATTTTTGGAATATGGTGGTTCTTCCCGCCAACATTCGAGTTTATTAAATCACGATTAACATTTATTTTGTTCTCATCATGAGGTTCTTCTCCTATATTTCCGCCATTAGGAATCATTTCTGGTTTTAAGCTTGTCATCAAGCCTTCCATGTATGCTTTTAGATCACTCTTCACGTTTTCCATGTTGTCTTTCATGTCATCCATCTTAGCTTCCACGCCATCCATTTTAGCTTCCATTCCTTTCTTCAAACCGTCCATCTTCACTTCCATGCCTTTCTTCAAAACTTCCATTTCATTTTTTGTTGCTCTTTGCGAGAGTGAAAAATGTTGCATTTGCTCTTGTAATTTTGATAGATCATGTTGCAATTCTTCATCTTCATGAGTCATAGTAGAGCCTTCTGAAGGCTTAATGGGTGTTGAATTCTTTTTAGGGGCCATTTTAGAATCCAATATTGATATCTATTCTACAAGCTGCCCTTGGAATCAATTCGACTTGATTCTTCAAACAAGACTTATGCAATTCGGAAAAAAAAATACACACCTTTTACTAGCTTTTAGGAGCTCGATATTGAAATTGAATTATCTCTGTAATTGAAAATCTTCGATATCTGAAATTCATCCCTGTAGTAGCCCTCTGAAGCTTCTTTCAAATGCCACAGGTCTGACCTGATTTTGATTCTCCAAGACAAAGTTGTGTCCAATCTCCCACAATGACCTAATTCTGGACTGGTTCAGTAGAGCGAACTTGTACGACTTGCCATGTGTCATTTTTTTGTCCTTTGTCTCTGAAATTGATAGCCAAGAAACTACAAGGTGTGTACTTGTGACCAGTTTTGACATCACTCCAATCCAATCTTCAGAGAGAGAGTTATTGAACTTTTCCCACGATCACCTCTTTGAGATGAAATTCAGGAGCCTGAAAAAGCACTACCTTCCACAGATCATATCTCCAAAAATATTGCGAACCAAGCTCTGAAATTTTTTGATGAATTTCCTCAGGATTTCAGCTTCGCCCCATATGAATTTCAGATTCTGAACCTTCGTAGAAAAGTTTTTTATAGCGCAAATGCCACGATGACCTGTTTAGGAGTCTGAAAAAATACCTAACTTCCACAGATCATATCTCCGAAATTATTGCGAACCAAACTCTGAAATTTTTATAAAAGCTTCCTCAGGATTTTTTCTTCGCACCCTAAAAATTTCAGCTTCTGAAACTTCCTAGAAAAAAATTTATAGCGAAAATTCCACGATGACCTGTTTGGAGCAGCGAAACCCTAGAATCCAAACCTCTGATACCAAATGTTGTGTAACCAGCTCCAAAAATAGAATAAACGAGATATAAACGCCTTAGAAATGAGCCACTTCGAAGGGGAAACCTCCAATACATTACATAAATGAACAATTCTTGGATGATACAATTCAAAAAACCTCCTTTCTATATATAGGAGTCCATGGGGCCATAATGTAATCCTAGTGGGCCACAATGTAATCCTAGCCGACCTAACAATAATAATTTAAGGGCACAATAATAACAAAATGGGGGTTACAAGGGTACAATAAAAACAATAAGGGGTTTACACTAATAATAAGCGGCTATACTAGTGATATAGGGACCTAACACACGTAAAATGAGAAATACATGAAAAACATGATTGCAATCACGCTTTTTCATGTATTTCTCATTTTTCGTGTAGCAGGGTCGATGAAAAGTATGCAACATGGGTACTCGCTGGATGAGCAATTAAATTTTGCATCCAATGAGTACTCCCACTCGAAATTTGAGTAAAACCTTAGGGAGATAAGTTGAAAAAGTAGTTTTATTATTTTATTATTTTTTAATATTTTTAAATTTTTACTCCAAAAATGGTGAATCATCCCCCATGGTTGACATCATCATCTTGAATCTTATTGGTTCTTATAAAGTTTATTTTGGTTGTACAATTTTCTTAGGAGGCCAATTTTAGACCTCACAATTCCCCTAATGGAAGGGTTAGGAACATAAATTATGCAATCTTGTAAAATACTTGTATGGCCTCAAGCAAGCACCACGAGCTTGGTATGAGAAGTTGACTGAGCATCCTGTAAAGCTCAATTTCAAACATTATGATCTTGATGATGCAACTTTGTTTGTCAAGAAAGTTGGAAAAATAGTTGTATATCTTGTGGTGTATGTTGATGATATTTTGATGACACTGAAAAATGATAGCTACATTGTATCCATAAAGAAAGAACTAAGAAAAGGTTTTGAAATCACATATTTGGGTTATGTTCACTACTATCTTGGTATTGAAGTAACCCAACATCCAAGGTTTATATTCCTATTCCTCTCTCAAAATAAGTACATTTGAGATCTATTGAACAGGTTTGGCATCGCTAAGTGCAATCCTTTGACTACTGTAATGGAACAAACTTAAAGCTCACATCCATTGAAGGAAAATAATTTGATGCAACGAAGTATAGAAAACTCGTAGGAAGTATCAGCTACCTTATTACTACCAGACCAAACATTACATTTGTTGTTGGAATCCTCTCTAGGTTAATGCAAAAGCCTTGTGAGGGTCATTGGTCTGCTGCAGAAAGAGTTCTAAAGTACTTTAAGGGAACTCAAGTATACAAAGGTGGTTTACTTCAGCTTGATTGGATACTCTAATTCAAATTTCGATGGAGATACATAAATTGGAGTATCTACTTCAGGTTATGTTATGAGTCTTGGATCAAGATTTGTCTTCGAAAGGTCACTCAAACAATTAGTTCCAACATATTCCACAACTGAGGCATAATATGTGGCAGCAACTGAAGCAACGAAGGAAATTGTGTGGCTCGGGAAAATTCTGGAAGATTTGCAGGAGAAACACTTGCATTCAACTCCTCTTTTTATTGATAACACTTCTGCAATAAAGTTGGCCAAGAACCCAAAGTTCCATGATCCAACGAAGCACATCAATTCAAAATACCATTTGATTTGGCATCACGTTGATGCCAAAACAATCCACCTACAAAATTGTTCCACAAATGAGCAAATTGCAGACATCTTCACCAAAGCGCTTGGAAGGGAAAAGTTTGAAATATTGAGAATGATTCTTGGACTCACCAACATACCTTCATATTAAGGGGGGAAATGTTGACACCTAATATTTGGGACTAGCAAATCCATGTACATATTGTAAATAGAAAAAATAAAAGAAGTTGGAAGATGAAGAGACATTGGGATATGAAACCCAATAGTCTCCCTCTCCTTGTATATATTCATATTATCTCTTAATGCAAACACAAAAAATTCATTCGTAGTTACTCTTGGCTAGACAACTTACAACCATTGGTAGATGAATTAAAGGAATTATGGGAAGGGATACATGTGTACGATATATAAATACACATCGCAACATAGAGGAATTTTATGTTGTATGGCATATGTGCTTACACCATACATGATTATCCAAGCTTAGGAGTTTTCTCTCATAAATTACATTTTTATTGATTTGATTATATACGTAACAATATTATTTTGCATATTAATTTATTTTGATGTAATTGTTCTGATACTCATGGCCCCTAACATGCTAACATGTATACAATAATTTCAGAGGTCTTGTAAAAATAAGATATCATGGATGTAAATATTGTGGACCTTCTGTGAAGGCTAGGTGGCTCAACCACCTATGAAAGTTGGTGTACGGATGCTCCAGCGTATTCCTCCCAAAAGAACACCCTTACAGAAGAGGAACATCCGCATTCAATGGTAAACTAGAGAGAACCCAAAGACCTGCAAGAATGACACCAGTTGAATGGATTAGAGCATATGAGAGAGAGAAGGAGAAGGAGTTTGCAGAAATGTTTGATTCAAATGGGGAATCTATGTTCGATGATCCAAAATTATTTGACATCTATGCTGAGAAATTGCCCATTGGGATGAAACGGAAATTTGTCTTTTATGAACTCCCATATTGGGAGCATCTTAAGATTGCCCACTTAATATATCCCATGCTAATATTTAAAAATGTTTCATCTTCATTATGGAGGCAAATATCATCGAAAGAAAGTGACACATTTGTTGTAAGGAGGGACCTTATTTCTTCATAAACTAAAAAGAAACATTGGCCAAGACAAGAAAATAGAGGAGAGGCTAGTCCCTCTTGGTCTTTCAAAAAAGGTGATGTCCCATGGATTTTAAAGAAATATTACCTTTCGTTCCCTAAGGAATTTATAATGAGTGTGAGGGTGCCTTCTTTATATGGGTCTTCACTATTGCACTGATTCACTGTGTAAGACCATTTTTCAGGGTTGAAATCACATGACCATTTGAACCTTCTAAGAGTATGTATGTTAAAAACATGATTTATTTTTATTTTTATCCAATGTGATATTTTATAATTAATTTTTGTATAATGTACTATTTACTGTGCAATTTCATCATCCTCTGCTCGTTCATGGGTGTGTGAACCATGACTTCCCCCAAGACCGATGACGTGCCATATCTAAATTAATTTCATTTGTACATTGGGTCACATCAAATGATATTTATATGGATATAATTCCATGGTGGCATCAAGATATAGCTGAGTTTGTTTGTATGTTTGAGAAGGAACTACCGACAAGTTTCATGGACATGTGGGTTCACTTTTTAATTCACCTAGTAGATGAGGTTGAATTAGTTGGGTTGGTTTCTTGCCATAGGATGTTCTTCTTAGAGAGGTACATGAATAAATTGAAATGTTTTCTTTGACAGGGAAAAACACTAGGGGTTTATGGAAAAGGGGTATATATCATATGAGTCTCTCTATTATGCCAGTGAGTACATCAAGCAGATCGACAACACACTAGGTGCGACAATTTGGGAAGAAGAAAGGGATGAAGATAAAATAGAAGGGGAGCTTTTCGAAATGAATGGAAAGAGGTGGATGATAAGAGTAAGTGTCTTATCAGTTGTCAAATTTCTACACGGTAACTATTCATACTGAACTTCATATTAATGCATATTTTGATCTCATACGTACCATATGTGTTGGTTTTATTTCATCAATGGATTCAAAAATTGAAGCCATCAACGAATTCATTCTTTACAATATGTAAGTGACGCAATCGTGGGTCGCATTGTATGAGCAGAAGAAGAGGAAATGAGATAGTGACAAGAAATAATTCAAACGATTGAATGGTAGAAATGTTCCTTATCCTGGTCATTTAAAAGAAAATATGCCAATGGCATGCCCTAAAAGTTGGGTTGTTGATCAAGTCCGAGAGAAACACAGTGCATATGGTCATTACTTGTGTGATTAAGAGGATGTGCTAAACATAGGGATTGGGTGCAACAACTCAGTAATAATATCTTTATGTACATATTTAACCTCATACTACACCTTTGAATTGTAACATCTATATATATTTTATATTTTTAATTATGTTCAAGTTATTAGAAACATGACACTGCGATTTTTTCCTTTTTTATAGGTGCAATCGTTCCCATATATGTGGGCATATGGACATCATTTTCACATAGAGGATGCAGATGATGGATGCATGACACAATACTATGGAGTGGAAGTTGAGTTCAACCAATCTAGTAATTCTTTTCATCGCGATAAAAACCTAATGTAGAGGACATTATGTTATGTTGGTAAGATACAAGAGATCATTCAATTGGACTTCTCTTCGTTATAATGTGTTACTTTTAGGTGAAAGTGGTGAGGCACCTTTGATCGAAAGAATGTAAAGGAAGATCGTGATAGTGGGATGATATCTATCAACTTTAGAAATATGTGGTGTTATCACACATAAATTTTTAATTTTTGATTAGGGTCACTCACCTAGGTTTCATTGTGTCTCATAAGATTGGTCCATGACATTGATAAAAAATTCATGAAATAAGTCTATATCCTAAGTCCAAAACACTTCATTAGTCATGTCATCTCAGTCAAATCTATCAAATACACCTTAGGTTCATAGGCATTGGTTCTAAATTCATTTTTTAGCCACATATATGATTTTCAAAATTCCGTAGCGAAATTTATGCAAAATAGGCAGATTTCGCTACGAAATCACCTGAACATTTCGTAGCGAATCTGAGGATTTCTCTGTTTTTTGACATTTTGAGCAATCAAATTCAAGAGCATTTTCTAGGCAAACAGATGAGAATTCTAAGAAACTAAGAGCGGTTATTGTCAAGCACAGAGAAAAGAACCTTAACTTCTTTCACTTTTCTTAAAGGTGCTACAAATTTGGATATTTGGAGATGTCTTTGGGATCTATTTTCAAAATGCGTTTTTTTTCCTGTTTGAGGCATGTTTTTAAAATGAATTTCTCGGACACCTAGAGATGATTTTCAAAAAAACAAGAAAGGTTTTTCTTCATCAAGAACTGATATACAGAAACCACCTCCGGTTTTGCAACAACTATCAAATATATGGAGATATGAGATCATTTCTGAGCCCTAAATTTTAGAAAAAACAGCTTTGTTTTTATCAATAATGAACTCGCTGAAGGTGAAAATGTTATTTCTTGACGAGGATAAGAGGTAGTTGGAACCTAATTTTCATTAAAATACTTAATCATATCATCTTACAGACCCAGAAAGTGAAATTTTGAAGAAAAGGGATAATTTTGGGTTTTTTTCAGCAAATTACACAATTTCGTAGCGAAGACCAGGCTTGAAGGCCATATTTCGCTACGAAATCGCTGTAGGTGAATTTTTTCTTAAAACTACAGCTATGGTCAAATTCAAAGTGGGAAATTTTTTAATTTAGCTCATTTTCCCCAAGGAAGACCCTCCAATAGTTAAAAATGTCAAAGGTTATGAAAAATATGGATTTTGGAGTTCACTATGAAATGAGTGCTACGAAATTTTATGTACATGATTGTTTTAGCAGTCAACTTCAAGTTTGATTTATCGCCAAATGAAAAACTATTTTTAAAATATGAAAGAGGTTTTTCTTCAGTACATTCCTTTATAAAAAAACCTCTCTCATTTTCTTCAAATACATCAGGGTTTGGAAATTATGGACTCATATGTGAATCTTATTTTTCAGAATTTTCACTAACCAGATTTATGAAAAGATTGTAAAATTCGACTTGGAGGAGATCGAGCTCAATATCCACGTGGCATAATGACACATAAAAACTCTAGTATACTCAGAAAATTATTTGGTTGAAAGTGATAAAGGTTATTAAATGGATTTGTTGAATTATTTAATGAAAGAAGAGTCCTTTTTGTATTCAAACTCTGCAAAATAGAAATATCCCTAGGAAATCTCCAAGTGATGTAATCATATTTGAAATAGGTCTCTGAGGTGGGAATTCAAAGATAGAAAGGTGGAAAATAATTTGTATGAGTCCTCACTCTATAAATGAGAGAGTTTTAGAGTTAGAAGGGGTTGGAGAATGTTTCTTTAATACCACTATTATTGTAAATCTTGAATATCAGTAATAGAAAGTGACGATGTCTTTTTGCTCAACCTGAGATTATTTGATTGTTGCAATGAGTTTATACCTTATATTTGATTAATATCTTTTCTCAATGTCTTGTTACTCAGAATTCATGCCTTCTTTCTCTGAATTCCTTTTGACATTAACTTTGTTGAATATTTTTTGTTGTTAGTCTTATCTTTTTCCATTGAAACAGTAGAAGCCTCAACTTCCATAAGAAGAATGATTTATCACGGACTCCATATTTTTTTTACACAATACACATATTTTTAAATGCATTTATTGATATTAATTGTTGGAGTAGTTCTCTCTGGTAATGAGAACTATCTTCAATGGTCAAGGAAGATAAAACAAACTATCATTTTTAATGAGTTGTGGAGAGGTGTTTGTGAAGGAGAAGAAGATAATGCACCTGCAAATCCAAATTCAAATAAAGAAATTGTCATTTGGGAAAACAAGAAAAATGAGGCCTATGCCTTTGCAACATCAGTAAATGAAGAGGTGATTCGCCATATTTCTCCATTTTCAAATTCTTTTTAAGCCTTAAAGAAGTTGAAGGAATTGTATGGCTCACACTCTAAGCTTGGAGTTGTCCAATCGATGATTAATTTGTTCAGTCTTGAATTGAAAAATGATGACCCTGTTTTCTTAGCATTAGAAGTAAGATCCATTATGCATGATATAAAAACCACTGGTGTTCAAGTAGACATTCCTCTTATATCTTATGTCAAGACACTATATCCAACCTATTCACATTATCATGAGTCATTGCAAGCAAGTGGAAACCTTAAGGAGATTACCTTTGACTCCCTTGAGAAGAAGTTTGTTGAGAGAGAGAAGGATTTTGGGAAGAAGACAACTCCTCAGTCTTCTGAAGAATTTGTGTGTCTTGCACATAGAGAGAAGAATCATGCAAAAGAGTTTTCTAGAGGAAGAAGTGGTCGAATAAGAAGAGGAAAGAGGAATTTTAGAGGCAGGGGGTAGACATTTCCAAGGTGAAAAGTCATATCTTCATTTCATACGTTGCAATAGATATGGACTTGATGCATCCACATGTAAGTTTCCTTGGGACAGAATTGAGCAGGAAAGAAATGAAGGAAAAGGTAAAACCAATGACAAAGGGAAATGTAAAGCACCTGAATCCGCTCACTATGTTATGGTACATTGTAATAATGGAGTAAATGAAGACTTGTCTAATGCTTCACTTGCTTTTTGGAAAGATGATTGGTTGTTTGATTCAGGAGAAACTTGCCACTTTTAGGAGAGATTTTTTTTAATAATTCACTGACAATGGATGGAGCAGTATAATTTGCAGACAAGTCAAAACTCAAGCCATTAGGGGTTCACACCATGAGGCTCAAACTACCTGATCTTCCAGACTTTCTTCTACATGATGTTCTATATCTCCCAGAGTTGAGGAGAAATTGGTTGTCTATGATCCACTTCCGCCAGCAAGGACACTCTATTCATATATTTGACGACAAGGTCGAGGTCAGAAAAAAATCACATCAATCACTTGTCATGAAAGAGATAGAATAAGAAAGACTTCTAAAGATGCAAGGTACCTCTTCTCGTGCACAAAAATTTTCATACAGTTCTCACTCTGATGTAGGTACATTTCCATCAAGTCTTTTATGTCATGCTAGATTTGGACACTAAAACTATGACAACCTTCATTTGTTAAAGAATAATGGTGCTACTGGTTTGCCTACAATTCCTAGGAAAATTAAGAAATGTGATGATTTTATCTTACGAAAGCACAACAAACAATATTTTCATGATTCTCATTCTAGAGAATATAGAAAACTTGAGCTTATTCATTTAGACTTATGTGGTCCAATGTGTGTTCCTTCTTCAAATGGTAATAAATATATGATTACATTTATTGACGACTACACTATAATGTGTTTAGTTTATTTATTGAAAACAAATATGAAGCTTTTGAAACATTCAAAAAATTTCATGAATGGATTGAAAATTATGCATAATCTCCTATTGGCTCTATTCACATTGATAATGGAAAATAATACACTTCAAATGAATTTGAAAACTATCTTTGTCAGCGTGGGATCAAACATCAAACAACTATGCCCTATAATCCTCAATAGACAAGAGTAGTTGAAAGAATGAATAGGAAAATCTTAAATATGGTTCATTCCATGATGTTTTTCAAGAATGTTAAGTTGATGTTTTGGGCTGATGAATTTATATGTGTTGTGTATATAAATAATAGGTGTCCATCTAATGCTATGAAAAAAAGACTCCCTATGAAATGTGGTATGGCCACATTCCTTCTCTGAGGCATCTCAGGGTTTTTGGTTCCACTTGTTATTCCTCGATACCCAACAAACAGAAAAACAAACTTGGTGCAAGGAGTCACAAATGTATCTTCTCGGGGTATTCAAACACCTCCAAAGCATATCGTCTCTATGATGAAGTGAATAAGAATTTTATAATATCTAGAGATGTGATCTTTCTTGAATCTTCCAAGACTGTCATTGTTGTTGAGCGAAAACTTGATCGCTTGGATAGATTCATACATGAAAATTATTTTTAAGAATTTTATAATGAGATTCCACATCTTGAAGGGGGGATTCTTATACTAGATCAATTTGTAGAATCTTCTTCTGAAGCACTCTCTCCTCGGCATGAAGCTCTAGCCATTTATGACGCTTTGAGTGATGTAATTAATAGATTTGGGGGACTAAATATTTATTCATCCCCAACTCAGTAAACTGAGAAGCTTGGTCCATCTTAGAAAGGTCCTCCAAAATGGCTGAAAAAGACACTTGAAAGTGTTTGTCCTTATGAGGTTGGAAATATAGGAACAAGAAGCTCAACCTTACAAATGGAGGTGATGTAGATAATCCTAATTCACCTATTGATATGGATGTTTCTTATGATTGTGAACTGAATTTGTCTACAGATTTTGAACCACCTTCCTTCAAATAAGTTGCTTCTCATGATGAATGGAAAGAAGCAATATAGAAATAATATGATTCTTTGATAAATAATGGCACCTGGAAGCTCATTGATCCTCCATTGGGAACCAAACCAATAGGCTAAAAGTGGGTCTTCAAGAAAAAGTATAAAGCATATGGCTCACTTGACAAGCACACAGTTAGGCTTGTGGCAAAAGGTTTTGCACAGAAGGAAGGGGTCGACTATAAGGAGGCTTTTTCCAACACAATAAAATGGGCTACCATCATGACACTCTTTTCCTTGGTAGCTCAGAACGGTTGGAAAGTGCATCAAATGGATGTTGCTTCCTTGAATGGAGATCTGAAAAATAATGTTTTTGTGTCCCAACCAAAAGGATTTGTTGTCACAGGGTCAAGAACATAAAGTGTGCAATCTTGTAAAATACTTGTATGGCCCCAAGCAAGCACTGCGGGCCTGGTATGAGAAGTTGACTGAGCATCCTGTAAAGCTCAATTTCAAACATTATGATCTTGATGATGTAACTTTGTTTGTCAAGAAAGTTAGAAAAATAGTTGTATATCTTGTGGTGTATGTAGATGATATTTTGATGATAGTGAAAAATGATAACTACATTGTGTCCATAAAGAAAGAACTAAGGAAAGGTTTTGAAATCACATATTTGGGCTATGTTCACTACTATCTTGGTATTGAAGTAACCCAACATCCAAATTTTATATCCCTCTCTCAGAAGAAGTACATTGGAGATCTATTGAACAGGTTTGGCATCACTAAGTGCAATCCTTTGACTACTCCAATGGAACATAACTTAAAGCTCACATCCATTGAAGGAAAATAATTTGATGCAACGAAGTATAGAAAACTTGTAGGAAGTATCAAATACCTTATTACTACTAGACCAGAAATTTCATCTATTTTTGGAATCCTCTCGATTTTTATGCAAAATCCTTGTGAGGGTCATTGGTCTGTTGCAGAAAGAGTTCTAAAGTACTTGAAGGGAACTCAAGACTTTGGACTCAAGTATACACAGGTGGGTTACTTCAGCTTGATTGTTTACTCTAATTCAAATTTAGATGGAGATAAATAAATTGGAGTATCTACTTTAGGTTATGTTATGAGTCTTGGATCCAAACTTGTCTCTAAAAGGTCACACAAACAATTAGTTCCAACAGATTCCAGAACTGAGGTAGAATATGTGGCAATCGCTGAAGCAACGAAGGAAATTGTGTGGCTCGGGAAAACTATGGAAGGTTTGTAGGAGAAACACTTGCATTCAACTCCTCTTTTTATTGATAACACTTCTGCAACAAATTTGGCCAAGAACCCAAAGTTCCATGATCAAACGAAGCACATCAATACAAAATACCATTTGGTTTGACATCACATTGATGCCAAAACAATCCACCTATGACATTGTTACAATAATGAGTAGATTGCAGACATCTTCACCAAAGCCCTTGGAAGGGAAAACTTTGAAATATTCAGAATGATTCTTGGACTCACCAACATCCCTTCATATTAAGGGGGGGAATGTTGACACCTAATATTTGGGATTAGGAAATCCATGTACATATTGTAAATAGAAAAAATAATAGAAGCTGGAAGATGAAGAGACATTGGGATATGAAACCCAATAATCTCCATCTCCTTGTATATATTCATATTATCTCTTAATGCAAACACAAAAAATTAATTCGAAGTTACTCTTGGCTTGAAAACTTACAACCATTCGTTGATGAATTAAAGGAATTATGGGAAGGGATACATGTGTACGATATATAAATACCCATCAACATAGAGGAATTTTACGTTGTATGGAAAATGTGCTTACACCATACATGATTATCCAGGCTTAGGATTTTTTTCTGGTAAATTACATTTTTATTGATTTGATTATATACGTAACAATATTGTTTTTCATATTAATTTATTTCGATGTAATTATTCTGATACTGATGGCCCCTCACATGCTAATGTGTATACAATAATTTTAGAGGTCTTGTAACAATAAGATATCATGGATCATGTAAATATTGTGGACCTTCTGTGAAGGCTAGGTGGTTCGACCACCTACGAAAGTGGGTGTATGATTGCTCCAGTGTATTCCTCCCAGAAGAACACCCTTACAAAAGAGGAACATCTGCTTTCAATGGTAAACCAGAGAGAACCCAAAGGCCTGCAATAATGACACTAGTTGAATGGATTAGAGCATATGAGAGAGAGAAGGAGAAGGAGTTTTCAGAAATGTTCGATTCAAATGGAGAGTATATGTTCGATGATCCAAATTTATTTGAAATCTATGTTGAGAAATTTACCATGGGGATGAAACGAAAATTTGTCTTTTATGAACTCCCATATTGGGAGCATCTTAAGATTGCCCACTTAATAGATCCCATGCATATATTTTAAAATGTTTCATCTTCTTTATGGAGGAAAATATCATCGAAAGAAAGTGACACATTGGCTGTAAGGAGGGACCTTATTTCTTCAGAAACTAAAAAGAAATGTTGGCCAAGACAAGAAAATAGAGGAGAGGCTAGTCCCTCTTGGTCTTTCAAAGAAGGTGATGTCCCATGGATTTTAAAGAAATATGATTCTTTCATTCCCAAAGGAAGTTATAATGAGTGTGAGGGTGCCTTCTTTATATGGGTCTTCACTACGACACTGATTCACTGTGGAAGACCATTTTTCGGGGTTGAAATCACATGACCATTTGAACCTTCTAAGAGTACGTATGTCAAAAACATGATTTTTTTATTTTTATGCAATGCGATATTTTATAATTAATTTTTATATAATGTACTATTTACTGTGCAATGTCATCATCCTTTTCTCGTGCATGGGTGTGTGAACCATGACTTCCCCCAAGACCTATGACGTGCCATATCTAAATTATTTGCATTTATACATTGGGTCACATCAAAGGATATTTATATGGATATAATTCCACAGTGGCGTCAAGATATAGATGAGATTTTTTGTATGTTTGAGAAGGAACTACTGACAAGGTTCATGGACATGCGGGTTCATCTTCTAATTCACCAAGTAGATGAGGTTGAATTAGTTGGGCTAGTTTCTTGCCATAGGATGTTCTTCTTAGAGAGGTACATGAATAAATTGAAAGTTTTTCTCTGACAAAGGGAAAAAAATGAGGGGTTTATGGAAAAGGGGTATATATCGTATGAGTCTCTCTATTATGCCACTGAGTACATCAAGCAGATCGACAACACACTAAGTGCAGTATTTTTGGGAAGAATAAAGGGATGAAGATAAAATAGAAGGGGAAATTTTCGAAATGAATGGAAAGAGGCAGATGATAAGAGTAAGTGGCTTGTCAGTTGCCAAATTTCTACACAGTAAATATTCATACTAAACTTCATATTAATGCATATGGAAGTGACACTATGGAAGTGACACAATAGTGGGTCGCATTGTACGAGCAGAAGAGGAGGAAATGATGCAGTGACAAGAAATAATTCAAACGATTGAATGGTAGAAATGTTCCTTATCCTGATCATTTAAAAGAAAATGTGCCAATGGCATGTGCTAACAGTTGGGTTGTTGATCAAGTCAGAGAGAAACACAGTGCATATGGTCATTACTCGTGTGATTAAGAGGATGTGCTAAACATAGGGATTGGGTGCAACAAATTAGTAATAATATCTTTATGTACATATTTAACTTCATACTACACCTTTGAATTGTAACATCTATATATACTTTATATTTTTAATTATGTTCGGGTTATTAGAAACATGACGCTGCGATTTTTTCACTTTTTTATAGGTGCAATTGTTCCCATCTATGTGGGAATATTAACATCATTTTCACACAAGGATGCAAATGATGGATTCATGACACAATACTATAGAGTGGAAGTCAAGTTTGGCCAATCTATTAACTCTATTGATTGCAATGAAAACCTAATGTAGAGGACATTATGTTATGTTGGAAAGATACAAGAGATCATTAAATTGGAATTCTCTTTGTTCCAATATTTTATTTTTAGGTGCAAGTGGTGAGACACCTTTGATCAAAAGAATGTAAAGGAAGATCGTGAGAGTGGGATGATATCTATCAACTTTAGAAATATGTGGTGTTATCACACATAAATTTTTAATTTTTGATTAGGGTCACTCACCTAGGTTTCATTTTGTCTCATAAGGTTGGTCCATGAAATTGATAAAAAAATCATGAAATAAATCTTTATCCTAAGTCCAAAACACTTCATTAGTCATGTCATCTCAGTCATATCTATCAAATCCACCTTAGGTTCACATGCATTGGTTTAAAATTCATTTTTTAGCCACATATATGATTTTTCACAATTCTATAGCGAATCCTATGCAAAATAGGCAGATTTCGCTACGAAATCCCCTAACTATTTCATAGCGAATCTGAGGATTTCTCTGTTTTTTGACTTTTTGAGCAATCAACTTCAAGAGAAGTTTATAGGAAAGTAGATGAGAATTATAAGAAACTGAGAGCGCTTATTTTCAAGCACAGATAAAATAAAATTAACCTCTTTCATGTTTCCTAAAGGTGCTACAAATTGGAATATTTGGAGATGTCTTTGGGATCTATTTTCAGAATGTGTTTTTTTCCTATTTGAGACATGTTTTTAAAATGATGTTCCCGGACACGTGGAGATGTTTTTTAAAAACCCAAGAGAGGTTTTTCTTCACCAAGAACTAATATAAAAAAGGCTTCCAGTTTTGCAACAATTGTCAAGGATCTGGAGATATAAGATCATTTTTGAGCCCTAAATTTCAGAAAAAACAACTCTGTTTTTATTAATAGAGGAACTTGCTGAAGGTGAAAATGATGTTTCTTGAGGAGGATAAGAGGTAGTTTGAGCCTAATTTTCCTTAAAATACTTCATCATATCATCTTACAGACCCGGAAAGTGAAATTTTAAAGAAAAGGGAGGATTTTGGTTTTTTTCAGCAAATTATGCAATCTCGTAGCGAAGCCCAGGCTTGAAGGCCAGATTTCTCTACGAAATCGTTGTAGGTGACATTTTGCTTAAAATCATAGCTAGGGTAAAAATCGAAGTGGGAAATTTTTTTTATTTAGCTCATTATCCCCAAGGAAGACCCTCCAACAGTAAAAAATGTCAAAGGTTATGCAAAAGATGGATTTTGGAGTTCGCTACGAAATGAGCGCTACGAAATTTTATGTACATGACTATTTTAGGAATAAAATTCAAGTATTATTTATGACCAAATGAAAAAGGATTTTGGAAATATGAAAGATTTTTTTCTTCAATACAGGCCGATCTACAAAAACCTCTCTCAGTTTTTGTAAATCCATCAAGGTTTGGAAATTATGCACTCATCTTGGAATCCTATTTTTTCAGAATTTTCATTAACTAGATTTATGAAAAAAATGTAAAATTCGACTTGGATGAGATCCAACTCAACATCCACGTGGCATAATGACACATCAGCACTCCAGTACACTCAGAAAATTAGTTGGTTGAATTTGATAAGGGTTATTAATTGGATTTGTTGAATTATTTAATGAAAGAAGAGTCCTTTTTGTATTAAAACTCTGCAAAACATAAATATCCCTAGGAAGTCTCCAAGTGATGTAATCATATTTGAAATAGGTCTCTAAGGTAGGAATTCAAAGCTAGAAAGTTGGAAAATCATTTGTATGAGTCCTCACTCTATAAATTAGAGATTTTTAGAGTTAGAAGGGGTTGGATAATGTTTCTTTGATACCACTATTATTTTAAATCTTGAATATCAATAATAGACAATGATGATGTTTTTCTGCTCAACCTAAGATTCTTTGACTATTGCAATGAGTTTATACCTTATCTTTGCTTAATATATTTTCTCAATGTCTTGATTTTAAATTACTTATAATTCATGCCCTCATGCTCTGACTTCCTTTTGACATTAAGTTTATTGAATAGTTTTTGTTGTTAGTCTTATCTTTTTCCATTGAAACATTAGAAGCCTCAACTTCCACAAGAAAAATGATTTATCACTGACTCCATACTGACTCCATGAGCCCAATGGTAGTGAAATTTATCCCATTTTTCACCTACAATCAAATGCACTAAGACACTCACAGAGTTAGCCATCAGCTTTAAGACCTAATTTAGAAAATCATTAGATAAATTGAGAGATCCCTCTCAGGATGAAGAGGCTAATCCTCAGTCAAAATTTGGTTTGAAAGAGTTACTCTAAGTTGTCTGGTGGAGCATCCCATCAGTGAAAATTTAGAGATAACATGTGGCATGAAGCTAGGGAGCCTTATGTTTTCTCAAAATACTACTACTAGGTGTTTTTTTACTCGAATGTGTTGGATAGGGATTGGTGGTTCACATTAATACACAACCCTAGATCAAAACATATTTTTGAGAACAACAATGTCATCATGCCAAGTGAGGAAGATAATCAGGGTGATGACAACAAAGAGTGATATGTACTTGCGTTATTTCATCATTTATACTATTGTTGTGTGTTTTTGTTTTCTTTATTTTGATAATTATATTGTTTTTTTATTTGTCTTGTTGGCATTTTATATAATTGGTACTATTCACAAACGTTTTTACAAATTTTATTGTAGTGGAAACATTTCTACACTTAAAACTAAGTATTCCCAATTGTGTACTATACACTACAAGAAAAAAGGACATTGGTGAGGGGCGAAAATGGTCACCATAAGCTCATTGATGAGGGTCAAAAGAGCCTTCATCATCAAAAATTGAACGTCACCAAAGGTGGCGTCACCGAAAGTATAGATGTTATGGTGACATTCAAGGTCCATCACCAATAATGATTTATAGTGATAGAAAGTGACCGTCACCATTTCATATGAGCAATAGTGACGGAAAATAGCCTCCGTCACCAAAAAACTGAACGTCACCAAAGGTGGCGTCGTCGAAAGTATGTGTTGTGGTGACATTCAAGGTTCGTCATGAATAATGATTATAATGACAGATAGTGATCGTCACCATTTCATATGAACAACGATGATTTTTTGTGATGGACCTTTCATGGTGTTGAAGAGGTAAATCCCCTCTGCAGACAGAGGCGATCCCTACTAGCCTAGAACGGGTCTAGCAACAATCATCAAATGCTACAGCACAAGTTCCTAATTGCGAATAAACAGACCAACGATGGAGGCCTACCTGGAGTCCAACGCTATGATTCATAGAAGAGACAGTGTTCCTGTTCCTCAGCCTCGACAGATCACGATCCCCACGATCTCCATGAATGGACACCTGCACATGCAAGAAACAACACGAATACAAGCATAAAATCCAGAATACGCAACTATATATTAATCAGAAAGGATATAACTCATCATTATCATAACTGAAAAACAGAGTGGAACCATAACCGATAGTCATTCATTAATAAACAATCGAAAGAGAGTACAACCAATGTTCTAACGTTGAGGTCTCCTTCGGACGGGTCTCCAGTAGTACACGTCTCGCAAAGCTTGCCAAGGATGGGACAAGCCTCTCTTAGAGTCTCTCGATGATAGTCTCCTTGCTCGAGTTTGGCCTTAAGGGAAGAATGAGGGCTCTTACAGCATTAAGGCTCTTGGGAATTTGAGAACTTGGAGATTCGAAGCTTGGGCACTTCAAGACGAGCTTGCAATGGCAATGGGCAAGCTTTTATAGATGGAGGAAGGGGAGTTGAGATCCCTATAATTGTGGGATTGGCCCTATCTTCAAGGAAGCTTCCATGAGAGGTGGAAAACCACTTCCCCTCTATGGAACTCCCAGAGCCAAACCTCCCAACTCAAGATAGATATCAGTTTCTAAGTCTGTTGAAATGAAACTTCCACCATTTTATTTAAAAAACACTCCTTAAATTGGCTGGCGCGACTGCGACTCTGGGACAGAGCGCCAGTTGGTGCGGCCTCTTTGTAGGACTTCCCCCATTGGAGCGAGTGATGAACTGACTGCCCGCACCAATGCAAAAAGGGATGTTTTTATGGTTTTTTGCAAGGAGATGTCTTCAGGGCAATAGAATCTCATATTTAGAGGAATGCAATGATAGTGGTTTCAAGGCATGACATTGCTCATACGTCACAAAATGGGCCCTCCAATGTGCAGGACGGGGAATGGTAGGGATGGTGACAAATTATTGTGTAACAGATGCCCCCTAAAGCATGAGGCCCGAGAGAGAGAGATGGGTGAAATGCTTTACGAGAACGTGTCCAACTGAAACTCCGCCGTCGAAAAACCTGCGTGGAGAAATACAACTGATATCTCAAGTACATGATGTATATGTGGTATGGACGCAGCCATCCAAAATAGAGTATACAATAATCCAGATCCAAGGTATGGACGCAGCCATCCAGTGAGGATCGATAAATAGACTCAGGTATGGTCACAACCATCCATTGAATAAGTCATGTAAGTAATAATCCACAAAATCGTAGCTTGGATTACAACAGACACAATCCAGGGTCTTGCGCTCCATATCGACTCGAACAAAGTACAAGTTCAAGCATGTGAATATGTGAGTTGAAGTCAAACATGCAAGAACATCGTCTGATTACCAGCCAATGATGAAAGCTGTTAACGGACGCGAGAGGAACCGCCAATAATGACGATGGCCCTCAAGGTACTACAGGTACAATCTACGGCATGTGAGTTAATGAGATGGCGTCTAACACCCATAGAATCACTCGATCGGAGGCCAATGATGAAAACCTCACGTCGAATGTGACGAACCTGCCATTGAGGCATGCAGGCTCCAAGGTACCATAAGGGAGTCTCTAGATCAACTTCCCGGATAATGAGTTGAAGTCGACAGGAAGTGACCTTGATCGAAGGTGGGCCATAATGTTTCCCACATCATCGACACGAGACAGAGGAACATGATGTTTTTGTTGTGAATCAGGATCATATGAGAATCAGAGGAAGGTTGATATTTGTAGAGGCCAATTTCTCTTGAACATATAACGTCACAAATAGTAGTTTTGGCAGTATTTGACATCAACGGATCAGAGGTCATGGTGACGAGGCAATGAGCAGAAGAGAGGTCAAAAAGGATTATCCAAACCCATGGAGGCAAGTGAAAGAACGAGATGAGATATCCCCAACCCGACACAAATGCAGACAAGTGCCATGTTCAAGAGCGACATACTGCCGACACGACAATGACGATGGTTCCATTTTTTCCCCACCATTTCTGGCGAGTACCCCAATTATTTTTGATAACAAGCTTGAAGGGGATAGCATATGCTTGTAATATAAGTCTGCCCTTCGGGCGAATCCATCCTAGTACATTTAACGAGCCCTAGGAAGAAAGAACTCGGAGAACGTCATTTCGACTGAATCCGATGTCATCAGGGTTTAATGAGTCTGACAAAGGAAGAACTCAGTGTCTTTTCATGTTTAGAGAGTTTGAAAAGACAGCAGAAAAGTAAACTCCAAAGGTCCCTTTTCGTAAAAAGTTCCTCAGACCCGAAAAGGTAGAAAACAATATCTGAGAAAACCTCCTAGTCATGATAGGCTAGGGTATTCCTTTTTCATAAATAATCTATCCCAGCCCGAAAAAGGGGTAAACGTATACTGGGTAGATGTCGTTTCACAGCAACTTTAACGAGATCGAAATGACAAGGGCCTCGACAATCTTTTCCTGTTTAGAGAGTCAGAAAAGAGCTGAAAGATGACTCCATAGTGACTTTTTCGTGTTTTTACCGAGTCCGAAAAAGTATAAAATACAACTCGTTTCACCGTTTACGTTGCATAAAAACCTGTTGCTGCACAGGAAGGCAAGTGTAAAATCCATTTTCGACAAAACATACGGAATATTAATGAAAAAAATGACTTTTTAAACCTAAATAGAGCTCAAAAAGTTATAAATATGTCTAAATGGTAAAAAAAAAATTACTTTTACTTTTTACCTGAGTGAAGAGAAACATTGGTTCATTTACTGTGCAAACTTCTGGCGGCGATTACGACCGATCCGGGGTACCATTCAGAGTTCCGTCAGTTCCAGGTAAAAGGCGCTTCCTCATACTCCATTTCAATCCATTTTTTAATAGTTTTCCATCATGCAATAGAATTCTGTGGCAAATTTTTGAATTTTTAGGGCTCCGCTCATTGGCGCGGGTATCGGGCACGGACCTGCGCCAATGGGCTTTTATATGCAAAAGGCTCACGCCAACTGGCGCGACTGTTCCTAAAACAGCCACGCCAGTGGCCGAACCCAATTTTCCGCCTAAAATTTTGACATTTTAATCAATTTGAATGAATTTTGAAGCTCAACAGAGATCTAATTAAAGGTTTGTGACCATGTTGATGCAGGAAACCGAGCAAAATGGTCATTGAGTGGAAAGAAAGAGAGCATGGGGAAGAGGACGAAATGGCCATGGAAAATGAGGCCTGCATGAATGCCCTCAGAAACTATGGGCTCAAGAAATTCTTCCTGACACCGTGTTTACGAGCTCAACCTGAGCTACTTCAGTACCTGGTGAGCATTTGGGATGAACAAGAACAAGTATTCAAGCTACGAGACCAGGTGTTAGAACTGGACGTTTCTGATGTGAATTTCATAACCGGATTGTCGCGCCGAGGTCTGGTACCCATACTGATAGGGAGCAGACCGTCGGGTGAAAAAATGGAGGAAGTAATGGCACGAGTGTGCCCACGGGCACAAATGGGATTAGGGAGTAAAAAGGTGGATATCCACACTATCCCCGATCTGGCACTATGAGTAGTACTACATATCATCACGCGGGCTGCGGGATCGCAGGCACCGCACGAAGTGACGAAAGCCCAACTCTTACTGGCTTCAGAGTGCATGAGTCCCATACTGTTTGACTGGGCCACAGCAGTAACGATCAACATTAAGAGACAGCTGACGAGATGCAAACAAGCCAAGCTGAAGCAGTTTGGCTATGGGTTTATCCTGGTATCGTTCATTCTGGAACGATTACCAATCTTCCAGGGCCAAGGGGCCGTTGTAGCGGAGCCGATACCATGAGAGCCAAGAATGGCTCGCTGGGTAGCACTAATGCCCAGAGCAGGAGGAGGCCAACAGATGTCCTGGAGGCCAGATTTTTTTGGGTGGTTGCGGCGCCAGTTGATTGTAGTTGAGGACTGGCCTTATTCCGGGACAGACTTTACTGGAGACCCAGATCTCCCACTGCCGGAGGGAGAGGATTGGGACGAAGAGCTGGGTATGATCTGTTTTCTATTTTTTATGTTTTATGTTTTCTTTTGTTAAAACATGTTCGTTCTGACAGCAGTTACATGTGTATGCAGATTTTGGCCCAGAGCGACCAGTCGGGATGTCTCCTATTGCATGGAGAACTCAGCTCATAGTAGATCCTCATGAGGAGGGCGCAGAAGGAGGAGAGTTGGTTCAGAACCTTGAGGGGATAGCCCGAGGGATTCCGGACTATGCCCGGGTGGCGGATGTACCGTTAGCATATCAAAGACATACGGTGGGAGTGCCTAGTCGCCTCCACTGTCTACTGATGTGCCTAGTGCGTGCGGTGACTTGTTATCATGAGCACCACGTAGACTAGCCTCCTAGGATTTTATTTCATGCATATTTTTGAGAGACATGTCGTCTCTGGATGTAATAAGACGAACATGCATATTTTTTGATCTTATGTGACACGTGCTATGTAAACATTTCGATATCTATCTATATACATATCTATTTCCGGATGGATTTTCCTTTCACATGTGATGATGTTCTTATAAATTGCACAAATGTATGTCTAAAACCATGTTAGCTACTGCATTTGTTAGTGTATTCATGTACCGGGGTATATGTTGATATGTAATATAGTCAAAATTTCTCTCCAGTAAAAGAACACGCAGATAAAGACGTAAAATGTGTGGATTTCCTACTGAATAGTGACCATTGAGTTGTGATACTACAAGTTGTGAGTCTAGATATACAAGCAATTCACGGATACCAAGGTTTACAGCCTCAATTAATAATTCTAACACAGCACTATATTCCGCGACTTTATTTGTAGCACGTCCCAGACACACACCTTGCAGGTTTACCAACTCACCAGTAGGATCATAGATTACCCAGGCTGCCGAAGACAGATTCCTGGTACTGCGGGAGGCACCATCCGCGAACCCAATAAACGGATTGATGGACATCTGCACAATCAGGAAGACCCAATCAATAGAAAGACGTTTACACTGCACACCACACCAAACATGCACACAAATGAATTAACACACCTATGTACACACACCACACAAAAAATGACTTTAAGCGTAGTATTTTTTTAGGTACAGCCCATTTCTGGGCTGCGCCAACGGAACTCCTTCATAATCTATAAGCTCATAGGCCCCATTATTTAATACCCATTTCAATATATAGGGCCCATGCCACATGGGTTGGAACTTCCCTGCCCCAAGCTTATCGTGTGCTTGATCATACAGGAGGACAAGGTCCCCTTCAACGAAAGAACGGGGTGAAACAGATTGATCGAAATGAGCTTTGACCCGCTTTTTTTGTGCCTCAATTACTAAGGCAGCTAAGCGGCGGGTTTCATCTAACCGTTCCAAATACAGGAGATGCTCTTCTTCAACAGAAGTGTCGGGTAGAATTTCTACAACTAATTTCAAAGAAGGAATCTCGCATTCAACCGGAAGAGTGGCTTCTAGACCATACACCAGTTGAAATGGTGTGAATCCAGTCGCACTCTTAGCAGACGTTCGGTAAGCCCAAAGAGCTGAGAACAGCTGGAGGTGCCAATTTGATTTATGAATCCCAACTGTTCTTTGAAGCATGGTGACCAAAACCTTGTTCACTGCTTCAACCTGGCCATTTGCTTGAGGGTAATATGGCGTTGAGCTATCATGGCATAAGCCCAACCTCGATGTCAGCTCGGCCATCATATAATCTCGGAAATGAGTACCATGGTCGGTAACGATGGCCTGAGGAACCCCGAAACGCACGATGATGTGGTTGAATATGAATTGAGCAGTTGTTTTACCGTCGGATGCAAGTGTAGGCATCGCTTCGGCCCACTTGGTGAAGTAGTCGACAGCTACGATTATATACGCATGCCCCCCGGCCGAATGAGGGTTACACGTCATAAAATCCACGCCCCATTTCGCAAACAAGCCAACGGTAACAACAGGATGCAAAGGAAGAGGTGGCGCGCACATCTTGCGCTGAAACACCTGGCACGCGTGACATTTTCGGACTACCGTAATACAGTCTTTGAATATTGACGACCAAAAGTATCCTGCTCGCAAAATATTTTGAGTAGTAGCATATCCGGACATATGTCCACCACAGGCACCACTGTGGCAGTCATTGAGGGCCTTTTCAGCCTCTTCCAAGGTAAGGCACCGGCGGAGCATCGAATCTACTCCAACACAGTATAAGGTATCTCCTACGATACGGTAGGGTTGAGACTGATGCCGAATTCGACGTCGGGCATCTTTAGTCAATTCAGACTGAAATGAGGAGGTATGAAGATACACAATGATATCGCCATACCAAGGGTCGCGAGTATTGATGAGGAAAAGAGTTTCGTCTGGTATATGGTCTTCAGAGTGTGAAGGAGCGGAGTCTGTAGGCAAAGAGCATATAAGATCCGTGAAAACCAGCGATTTAGTTGACTTAGCGGTGGTGAACTCTAAGTCAAACTCCTGCAGGATAATGATCCATTTGGAGTACTTGCCCCCCAGTAATTTTCGAGAGATAATATACGTCATGGGGTTACAGTCTGAAACCACGGTAATCGTGCGCAGCAGGATGTAATGGCGAAAGCGCTGCACAACGTGTACAGCGGCTAAAGCCAACTTCTCAACGTGAGCATAACGTGTTTCCGTGTCGAGGAGGTTCCGTGATAGATAATAAACAACATGTTCATTACCTTCATCGTCATCCTGCACCAGAACCATAGCAATGGTGCTAAACGCGACAGCAAGATACAAAGTGAAATCGCGGCGATAATCAGGAGGACGAAGCAAAGGAGCATTAACCAATAACGTCTTTAGCTTCTCAAAGGATTGCTAAGCAATTTCGTCCCAATGGAAGGGAACGTTCTACTTTAATAGGCATGTGAATCCTTTAGCCACCTCCGTGTAGTTCAGGATAAAGCGTCGAAGGAAGTTTGCTTTTCCCTGCAGACTCTGCAACTGATATAGTGAGGAGGGTGATGGGAGGTTGATGATAGCCTCGACTTTCAAAGGGTCAAGGAAAATTCCATCTTTGGAGACTATGAATCCCAAAAGACATCCAGAATCCACGCAGAAGATGCATTTATGAGGATTAAGCCTAATATTGTAGCGCCTACAGCGAAGAAAGATCTGGTGGAGGTGTTCAGGGTGGTCCTCTCACCTAGCTGAATGAGCTGGCAAGTCGTCCAAATAAGGCTGAACGATATGGCGAATGTCATGGAAAGCGTAAGACATCGCACGCTGGAAAGTGGCTCCAACGTTCTTTAAGCCGAACGGGAGCTTTTTATACGCAAAAGTACCCCACGGACAGATGAAAGTAGTCTTGTGCTGATCCTCAGGTGCAATATTGATCTGATTATACCCTAAGAAACCGTCCATTAAGGAATAAATCTCACTTTCGGCACATTCGTCGATAATCTGGTCTATGAATAGAGTGGGATAGTTATCTTTCGGACATGCGTGATTAATATCGTGGTAATCAACACAGACCCTAATAGTACCCTACTTTTTATCAACAGGAACAATGTTAGAAACCCATTCTGTGAGGGGGATGGGATAAATAAAGCCTGCGTTCAGAAGTTTTTCAACTTCTGCCTTAATTGCAGCGGCTTTTCGAGGATGCATGGAGCGTAAGCGTTGGCGCACGGGTTTCGCACCCGGATAAGTTGGAATATCATGCACTACGATACTGGGATCAATCCCTGAAATTTTCTTGTAGGACCAGGCGAACACATCTCTGAATTATTTAAAAAGATCAGTATAGACTTGAATCTCATCGGGAGAACAAGTCACTCCCACGTGTATATTCTCAACGATCCCCGGTTTAACGGAGATGTTGATCGGGATGGTTTGAGTGATATTACTCAGGTTTCCCTCTGACAAAACCTCGTGCATCAAGATAGGCGTTTGAAGAGGAGGGGTAGGAACCTGAGATGCATAACGCTCTAGACAATCTATCATTGCCCCCAAGCTAGGCATAAAAGAGGAGCGATGATGTCCATCGCCCCAAGGCAGCTCCTCGAGAGACATAGTTTCAATGATGGCTTCATCGGAAGGAAAAGTCTCTTTGAGAAGATCAGGTGAATCGGCCTGACCAAGCCAGGGGGATTGAGAGTAGACGTCTAGAGCCATGCTCAACGGAGCATGCTGAGGAGGTGGAGGATCAGATGTGGCAAAAATTTCACAGTAGTTGATCTCTACTGGGGTCAAAGGCATTGATTCTCCAAACTCAAACACCTGCTCAGGCGTAGGAATAAGCCAGGGGTCATCAGACCTGGAAATCATTGTAACTTGAGCAGTGTGCAGTGGTGGTGCGGGAAAGATACCCATGAGGACAGGGTCTTTGAAGAGACCGGGTCCTACACTGTCGAGGGGATTCAGAATCTGATCCACGTATGGTACGTTGTTCTCGGAGGTAGAGGTGAAGAAGGACAACTGATCCACCGTGACTATTTTGCCCTCATGAGGGAACTTAAGAAGTCGAAATACGGTGGATGGCACGCATAGCATGGCATGGGTCTAGCTGCGACCAAGAAGTATATTGTAGTTGAGTCTGGCATCGAATAATTCTACTTCCATGTTGACATTCTTCCCCTGTAAAGTGATCGCCAAACTCTCGAGAACACCCAGGGGTTTGGATTCCCGACCATCAAATGCCTCAAGGGCATTGGGAGAGGACGAAAGGGCTGGAGAGCCAATGGCCTTCCAGCAAGAAGATGACATGACGCAGGTAGAAGCACCTTCATCCACAACGGCCCTATGGATATTTAGACCATTAATCCCGACTTGGATAACCAGAGCAATCTGATGTGGAAGCCGGGGAGTGAAATTCTCTAAATCGAAGGTGAGAAGACTTGAATCAGCGGGATCAATGCCACCGATTGCGGACAATAAAGCCTTCTGTTGCGAAGGAAAACTTTGAAGAACTTCTAGTGCAGACATAGCAGAGGGTGCCTGTGCCAAATCCTCAACAATTCTATAGTGTTGAGCGGCATGAGCATTCAGATTATACGAAGATCTTCGTAAGACACCTTTAGAGGGTGGATTCACAACGGGTTCAGGAGTAGGCTTCTCAATTTCCAACGAACTGGAGGCAGGTGGGGGAGGAGGTCCATCAGCAACCGCCTTCCCGGGTGCTTGCCGCGATTCGTTGTAATCCTTCGAACGCGTAGCGACAGAGATAGGTGCAGCACCATTCATCATGAAAACTTGGGACCCAAATGGTGCAGATGGTGACGGCTGTTCAACCATCTGGGTCTGCTGAGACGGGAATCGCTCTTTTAGAACTGTCGGAGTCCCTTTAGAGCCTTTGAGAAGTTGACTAACCTCGGATCGTCGTGGACAATCTTTGGTATAATGGTCTCCTTCACAAATGAGGCAGGGGTACCTCGGTTTACGCTGAGAACCATCCTCAGTACGAGATTTATATTTTGGCTTTGGGGCATCGGATTTAGATTTTCCTTTACCCTTCTTTTTCCCCTTGGAAGTTTTCTCCATAGGATTGGCCTGAATGGAATTCACTTCCGTGGTTTTTCCAGAATCGGACGGGGAGGGATTAGCAGGAGTATTATTGGAAGTATTAGACTTCTGCTTCCCATTCGAAGATTTCTTCGAATTCTGAGATACGGAACCAATGACACCATCCACCGTAGGGGTGGGCGGAGCCTTAGAGGTTCCGGACCATGGGGCATCAGGCAAGATATCATAAAGCGTGCCGGACTGAGAATATACAAGATCTAGATATTGGGCACGCGCAATGGCTTGTTCTTCCGTCACACACGCTCCCATCGCAATATCTTGAGCGATTTTATTCACAAAGGAGGTGGTGAACCAGTGAGTCAGTATCTGATCAGGTATATGAAACTTGATCAGTCTACGACGGCGCCGCCACTCGTGAATGTGATCAGAAATGTGAGTGGCCTTGTCCTGCTTCGAAAAAGTTAGGAGGTGCGTCCTGGCTTCATAACGAACCGGTAACTGAAAGTGCGTCAGAAAAGCCATGGCTAAGGAGTTGAAATCTTGGAAAATGCCATGGGATAGCTCTATGTACCACTTAGCAGCAGCTCCAGTCAAAGTGCGCTGGAAGAGGCGCAGACGAATTGAATCATTGACCCAAGAGTTAGATGAACACCAAAGATGATACGTCATCACATGTGCCTGGGGGTCCTCTCCAGCTTTTCCCTCAAACTTGGGGCAATCGCCTGGTATATTGGTAGGAACCAGAGGCCAATACGGATTATGCAAAATCGGATCATTGGTCAGTTTTGAAACATCCGACAATTCCAAGGTGGCCAGGAACGGCAATGGTGGATTAACCAGCATGCCAGGCCCGGGATGAGGACCGGTACCTGTACTCCACAATGGTTGTGAATATCCTTGCACCCATGGGTTCTATCCCATAGGATTCTGACTGTAGGGGGTGTAGGTCGTATAACCAGACTGATTTGGCTGCTGGTAACCAGTGTGTGGGGCTTGATAACCAGAGTACGGACCCTGATTATGTGTCGGCCCGGTGTAAGCAGCATTTGGATTTGGCTGCTGAGTATAGGTAAAACTGGGTGGAGGAGGATAATACTGAGAGCCTCGGGGCTGATTATAATTCAGCTACGATTTACCATGAGGATAATAACCGCCCTGAGGATGAGTCAGCTGCTGATAGGTGGAACCCTGCGGAGCCTGATAACTAGGGCGCAGCTGTTGATTTGACTGTGGCGTCGAATAAATCGGCTGCAGGGCAGGGTTAATGGAATGAGAGGGTTGCCCTGAATGAACAGGTTGACTCGGTTGAGAGGGCTGACCTGAGTGAACAGGTTGACCCGAATAGACAGGCGGCGCTGGTTGCGCAGGTTGACCTGGCTGTAGAGGAGCCCCAGGTTGTACCGGATGGGTTAGTTGGCCTGGAGGCGAAACACCAGGTTGTACCGGATGAGTCGGTTGGCCTGGTGGAGGAATAGGGCCAGGTGATTGCTGGTAACCGGTTTGACCTGGAGCAGAACCATAGGATGGTCCCAACTGATATGCAACATTAGAAACAATAGGATACTGCGGTTGCATAGGTTGAGAAGGCTGGATTTCCCCCCTAGGACCATAGACCGGTCCCGGTTGGTACCCCGACTGAGGCTGTACCGGATTACCTGAAGGGCTATAATACTGTCCTTGCGGACCGTATGACGGCCCTTGCTGGCCCGCAGGATAGCCCTGAATGGGCTGCCCCTGTGGGTCATAAGGATATCCAGGTTGGCCCGCAGGTTGGCCTTGGAAAGGTTGCCCTTGTGGGTTATAAGCTTGGTTATAAGGTAAACCTTGAGCATGGATATGAGCCTCAGGAGCAGGTAGACGCAAAATGTCTCCGTGCTCATCATACTGACCTGGAAAAGCATACACGGGCGTACCATCCTGTGCATAGTGCGAAAAGTAAGAGCGGTTGGGATCTTGGGAGGATGGTCCAACCTCGAGGCTTGGCTGTTGTAGGGACAACCGATACTCCTCCGGAGAGATGTTCTCTGGTATAGCAGTCGCTAAATAAACATCTTCGGGAGACGGCATAGCCCTGGCAGAGGGTGCCGTGACAACGGGTGAAGAAGCAACCACACAGACAGTGGGTTGGACGGGTACAGAAGTAACAGGTGTCTGAGGGGACACCCCCGGTGAAGGAGCAGCTGGCCTCGGAGAAGGAGCTGACACTCCCATAGAGGCTGCAGCGAAAATGATCTGACCCAAAGACCTGTATCCCAGCGGTAATGAGGGACTGGACGTTGACATATCAGCGAGTTCAGAGTTGTCTCCTGGAAATAATCTTCGCGGGAAGAGCTGATAGTATTCACCGGACATGGGAATTTCCTCACTAGAATCACTCATGGTTGAGCCTGCCGCTAGATCTCGCAATAGGCAGCGAGGACTAGGAGGAAAGACAACAGCTATAAAGGGCGAACCCGATGTAAGAGAAAGGAAATCAGCTCCTAATCTCAATTCAGACACAGGGTCCGAAAAAGGCCAATCGAACTCAACTGGTCCCCCAAAGGGTTGCTTAGAAAGAACCGGTCCCCCGTCAGGAAACTCAGAAACAATAGGCTGCTGTGGTTTAGCAGAGGATTGTGACACCTTTGAAGAATCGTCTGTGTAAGGACTACCAGTAGATGAAACCGAAGGTTCTGCCACTGTGGCAAACGACAAGAGAAAAAGAACAAACCCACACACGGGCTGAAAAAGAGTCAAGACACACGATCAAACGGTCAACAAAAAAAATCTAACAGGGCGTGTAATCGTGGGTCATTAATTTTTACCACATTGAAAAATAAGAAACTTCACCATTTCATGTTTTAAGAGTCGAGAAACGGTAAAAAAGGTGACTCTATCTCTTTCAGATTTGACACAAGCGTGAAAGGACAAGCGCTTGGTGATCTTTTCAAATTTAGGGAGTCAGAAAAGATCAAATGACTGCTCAGGAATACTAGGCAAGAAGGGTGTACCAAATAACCGTGAACTGCAATATACACCTTGGTTTCAATAATGAAAGAGAAATCAACCAAGGACTTTCCGTACGTGCAGGCAATCTCCCCGAATGCTGTGTTCGGTGTATCACGGGTATAGGGCGGAAGAATTGGCTTCCTATGGATAAAGGATTGAAACATAGAGGGGTCTCCCTTTATATACGCGACAGTACGAGGAGCACAAGTCCGTACTAGCGCTGTCTAAAGCCAAAAGGCGAGCGACAGCTACTAGGTTTAAAGATGCCGGAACACGTCTCTAGCCTAGACCTCTAAATGTGTTTCGTTAGATTTCAATGCTGCCTTAGTGTAAATTGAGGAGATTTTAAATTTGATCTTCAATTACGTTTCAGTTTTCAGGCCCTAACGAATGTGTTGTCTCAAAAATCTCCTAAATGCAAAACTACATGCCATAGTACATCATTTCATTTGATGAAAACTAGCTACAGAAGAGTTGAGAGTTTTTACACAAACAAAACGATCAGAAGACAATCAATGATATCTCTAATGCAACTAATGAAACTAAAAACTTTTCTTTCAGATTCACTAATTACTAGTAAAATGAAAAGATTTCAATTTGCACTAATCAACCAAAAGCAAAAGAGATTTTTTTATTTTCAATGTTTGATAGCTAGATGCACTAAACAAACCGAAAACAAACGAAAAGCAATCCGAGAAATGATATTAAGAGAGTAAAACAAGTGAATTTCACTCAATGGCACAAACAATCAGATCTCAAATCGACAAAAGTCTCTCAAAACCAAGAAAAAGTCTCAAAGGCTCCAATGGACCGTGTGATCTAGGCCCAAAGCAAGACCAAATGAAATTTGAGTGAAGAGAAGAACAATCACTCAAAAATCACCATGAAACGGTGAACAACCACCAAGAGAATGCGGAGGAGCAATCAAAAAATTGACTGGGCTAACAAAACACCAAAAATGCTAAGGAGGGCTCGACACACAAAGCCACTAGATGCCCTAGGGCTTTAAAACGTGAAATCGATGGAGAAAAGCAAACAACCAAAGGATGAAGGCAAACTCCCAGTCAAGCAGGACCCCAACACACTCAGGTAGCAGAAAAACCAAAAAGAAACACACTGACCAGACCCAGAGAGCTCAAAACTGAGCAAACCCTAATTCCTCACAGGAGTGGCGCGACTGTGAGGTTGTAACTGGTGCCAGAAAGTAATTGGCGCGAGTAAGACATGAGAAACCTGTGCCAATTGGCGCAACTGTCGAGCTAAAAAGCGTGCCAGTCGAGTCTCTCAGCCAAAAAATAAAAATAACTACTCCAGAAGCAGATCAATGATATCCAAGCAAACCAAGAAGCAAAAATAGCAAAAGAACCCAGCCCAGAAGGCTAACCAAGCAAGGAAAAACACGAAACAATCAAAACGAGACAATCAAAATGAGACAATCAACACTAGACTATCCCCAGTGGAGTCGCCAAATTTTTGAAGAGGTAAATCCCCTCTGCGGACAGAGGCGATCCCTACTAGCCCAGAACGGGTCTAGCAACAATCATCAAATGCTACAGCACAAGTTCCTAATTGCGAATAAACAGACCAACGATGGAGGCCTACCTGGAGTCCAACACTATGATTCGTAGAAGAGACAGTGTTCCCGTTCCTCAGCCTCGTCAGATCACAATCCCCACGATCTCTATGAATGGACACCTGCACATGCAATAAACAACACGAATACAAGCATAAAATCCAGAATACGCAACTATATATCAGTTAGAAAGGATATAAATCATCATTATCATAAGTGAAAAATAGAGTGGAACCATAACCGGTAGTCATTCATTAATAAACAATCGAAAGAGAGTACAACCAATGTTCTGACGCTGAGGTCTCCTTCGGATGGGTCTCCAGTAGTACACGTCTTTCAAAGCCTGCCAAGGATGGGACAAGCCTCTCTTAGAGTCTCTCGACGATAGTATCCTTGCTCGAGTTTGGCCTTAAGGGAAGAATGAGGGCTGTTACAGCATTAAGGCTCTTGGGAATTTGAGAACTTGGAGATTCGAAGCTTGGGCACTTCAAGACTAGCTTGCAATGGCAATGGGCAAGCTTTTATAGATGGAGGAAGGAGAGTTGGGATCCCTATAATTGTGGGATTGGCCCTATATTCAAGGAAGCTTCCATGAGAGGTGGCAAACCACTTCCCCTCTATGGAACTCTCGGAGCCAAACCTCCCAACTCAAGATAGATATCAGTTTCTGAGTCTGTTGAAACGAAACTTCCGCCATTTTATTTAAAAAACACTCCTTAAATTGGCTGGCGCGACTGCGACTCTGGGACAGAGCACCAATTGGCACGACCTCTTTTTAGGACTTCCCCCATTGGCGCGAGTGATGAACTGGCTGCCCGCGCCAATGCAAAAAGGGATGTTTTTATGGTTTTTTGCAAGGAGATGTCTTCAGGGCAATAGAAGCTCATATTTAGAGGAATGTAATGATAGTGGTTTCAAGGCATGACAATGCTCACAGGTCACAAAATGGACCCTCCAATGTGCGGGACGGGGAATGGTAGGGACGGTGACAAATTACTGTGTAACACATGGTCGTCACTATTGGTGCATATATATGGCGACGTTCATTGACCGTCACCATAAACTCATTGGTGACATCAAGTT
This sequence comes from Pinus albicaulis, assembly GCA_034641835.2. Lineage (NCBI taxonomy): Eukaryota > Viridiplantae > Streptophyta > Pinopsida > Pinales > Pinaceae > Pinus > Pinus albicaulis. The sequence continues at coordinate 379,546,268 of CM076579.1, read as the reverse complement.
TCGTCATGAATAATGACTATAATGATAAACAATGACCCTCACAATTTCATATCAACAACAAAGATTTATGGTGACGGAACTTTAATGGTCGTCACTATTGATGCGTATATATGGTGGCGTTCATTGACTGTCACCGTTTCATATTTTGGTGAGGGTTGAAAAATTTCACCATAAGCTTATTGGTGATGGTCAAAAGAGCATCTGTCACCAAAAACTAATCATTGTCATTCCCTATGAATATCAGGGCACAATGGAATCGAATCACCAACCTCTTGCTTGTAAAGTAGGTGCTCTTCCATTGAGCTAGCACCCTTTAAAGAATTAGACTTTAAACTAGCAATTTCCCCTAAAGGTGCAAAGATACACCAAAGGAATAAAAAATCTAGGAAGATCAAAAGTTGTTAGAAATAATATGTTCAATATACATAATAAAAAGACAATAAGAATAACTTTTGATATAATCTAACAAATCATGTACTACGTAGGAGAATAAATGGAAAGCACAACTAGAAATTTGAATCACGACATAACAATATAAAAGAACATGCAACAAGAAAGGAACAACTCTAGAGTTTTAGAAATATGAACAATCATGTTCTTATATATTGATATAGATAACGAAATAGAAATCTAGATTTATGAAATTAAAGTATCACACAAGAATGTCTTGAACAAATATCAATATGTAAAATAGTATTTTTTTCATTTGGATTTACCTTGCAGAACCTCGGGGAAAAGTTTCCACAGAAATAGCCAATAAACATAACAACATGAACCTCAGGAGCAATTGTGCAAGGGATAAAATATGAAGGTAAAGCACTAGAGAAGTATTCAAAGAAAATGATGAAAAGTATATCTAGAAAGAACTGAGAACCCTCTCAAGTAAACCACACATTTATCATCATGACTAGTACACTTGCAAAAAAATATCAGAATAAATTATGAACTATTCCACCAAAAAATAGTGAATTTTTCTACTAAAATATAGTTTCAAATTAATCACTAGCATGAAGCTAACTTCTCTGCAAAAATAGGGAAGTTTCAAGAAAATGTATAATAGCTTGCATGGCAATTGTGTTGATAAAACCTTCCAAGGAATAAGACCACAGCAGTTAACAAGAGTGCCATCATACTTAATACTATCAAAGAGTGGTCAATAGCAAAAGTGAATTAACAGACCTTCATAACTTGCATTAGTTCCTTATCCTTCATCCAACCTTAAAATTTTAGACCAAGGTTAAAATTTTGAAGGAAAATTAAGAAAAGTCACATTATCTTGTGAAATAAGATTTTTATCACTACCATTAACTATAATGCAACAGTTTTGCACAAACAAAGCATCCTTGTCTAAAGTGTAGTAGTAAGTGATGATTAAGACTAATTGTGTGCTTAGAATTTTTTTTCCATTTTTTTTTGAATTGTTAGAATTACCGTACTTAGTAGCAGAGGCATTCCCACTATTAGCCATCAATAAAATTTTGTCATAACTGATGATGGCTAAAACAGGTCTTTAGACTTCAAGAAACAAATTTCATGAAAAATTTGTGACTTCTTGAAGCCTCTCTGTGTTCTTTATCCTCAAAAGATCCATTCTATTGATAAATCTTCATTCAAAGTCCCTCAAAAAAGTCTTGCTGTTACAAAAAGACTATTCTCAGACCTTTCCTCCATCACTTCCACCCACTATTTCATCCATTTTTCATATCCTAACTTATTCATCTTATTCCCCTAAAAAATCCACTTTCCTCCCTCATTTACCCTAATTTTTCTTATAAAAACCCTTTAAACTTATAAAAACCCCTTTTTATGGTTTAAAACATCCCTATTTCACCTATCAAAAATCTCAAAAAGGCCCAAAAAACCCACTTTAGGCCTTATTCTGCTCTTTTATATCAAAACAGGCCTTAAGCCCCTTAGGGTTGAAGCCCTCCGCCCCTGCTTCTCATATGACCTGGTCCTGCGACCAGGTCTTAAGCACCCATCGCCATTGCGCATCGACATTCCCAATTCCTCTTTCCCTCACCTTTTTTCTGCCAATGGCCGATCGGCCGATGATATCGTGACTGTCCATCTCCCCAAAGATCGGATGGTCATCTCTCCTCTGCGCTCCATCGCATCACTCCTTCTCCATCGCATCAGGCCTCACCCTTTTCTGTTCCACTTTCCTTTTCTCCGCTGATGCAATAACCCGATTTTATCTCCACCGTCGATCTCCACCCGATCAGATGGTCCGCGCTCATTGGCCTTTGCCTTTTCCCTTGTCCCCTGGCCCTCTTTCGCAGCCAATATGCGAATCCCCCATCTAATCCGAGCCGTTGATATTTTCCGATCCAACAGTCCATATTTCATCGCAATGTCACCTTTTCCCCTGACCCCTCATCTATCTCCGCTTCTCGGATTTCATCTCCACCATCCGATTAAAACCTAGATCTACGGTGAAAAATCACTATGAGGGCACACCCCGAGTTTTTCCTCCATACCCCCCAGTCCCCTCGCAATAGATCTCAACCGTAGATCTGATAAAGATCTAATCGCTACCGCGCACTCCCGCTAAATGCCAAAATAGTAGACGTCATCTGCTAGGTCCCACTGCTCTTCCTCCGCTGTTGATCTAACTCTCCCTAGATCGGACGGCTTGTGCACTTTCGCATCGCCATCCTCCCTCACGTCTATCCCCTACCAAGTCATTTCCGTGATTGAATCTCCGCCGTTGATCCTCAATATCGAACGGCTCTCGATCCATTAGGTCTTCATTTTTTCCCAACCCCCCATCCACAATTCTAAATCTTCGCTTTGATCTGGACCGCCCGTTCCTTCAGAGCTAACGGCCCCCATCAAACCCCACCATATAATTCTGCCGGTCCCGCCCGACCGCGCTGGGATTTTTTATCATGTTTCTTCCAATCTCCACCATTGATCTCCCTAGATCCAACGGTCAGCATTCATTTCACGTTCCATTTCACCAAACCTTCTCACCATGCTATTTTCATGCGAAACAGGTGATTTTTTCAAAGCCACGTGTCGAGTGATAACCTGTATCGCGTTCATTTAGCCCCAAACCACTTACCGCCTTAACCCCACGTGAAAAACACTTGCGGTTTTCTGCAAAATTTCCTATCCATATTTTCGCGCCACAAGCAGATTTAAACCTCGTTTCTTATGGTTTCGACCATGGAATCTCCTTCCGCATGCTCCCTTACCTCTGTACTACCTTTTTGCCCTCCGTCTAGCCCTCTGAAGTAGTTAAACCACAAAAACGCGGGATTTATTAATAGTTTGATGTTTGTTACAGGTTTAATGGTGGTTTTGTAGCATAGAAGTCGTCCCACAGTCACTAAAGGTGACAGAGGCCAAGGATGACGATCCCAGGCCTAATCAATACTGAGAGAGGGACTCGAAGGATTAATTCTAAGCTCAGATCGATGCGTCATGACCATCAATGCCTTTATGAAACCTTCCAATGCGCCGAAGCCACCTATACACCAACAAAGCAGAAGAAACACCAAGACAATGAAGAGTATCAGAGATTAAAGTTAAAATATTAAAGCAAAATTTTGAAGATCAAAAGCTTAATCTACAGTTTAAAGGATAAAGACGCAGTAAAAAGCCTGAAAAATGATTAAAGGAGGCCTAAAGCTATATCAAAGGCCTAATCAGTGTTTAAAGTATCAAAGACAGACATATCACCCAAAATAATGCTTCAAATGCCAAATCATTAAAGCCTTTACTTCTCTAAAGATCAAAATGACACCTACTAGTTTTTTTTGCCTCAAAAGCATACAAAGTTAATGCACAGTCAGAGATATTTTTCAAAGATAGCTCAGAAGTAATTGCCAGCCTACCAAAAGCTTCAAAATTCAACAAAAGTGACTGAAGTTGATGAAAATTAATGTAAAAATCAATTAGCAGAGTTAAGACATTAGATATCTTCTCCATTAGGCCTCCCAAAGGTCGAGAAGCATTTACTATGTATTAATTGAATAATCAGATCTTCCTTTCACTCCACCTCATTTTTCTATAAATATCATAAGAGGAGCCCATTGTAAATGTTGGTTGAATACTCATTGAATGTAAATAGTTACTGAGGCTGCTAAAGGTCTGTTAGTAATTGAAGAAAGATAGGCTAAGAAGAGAAGTTTGAAGCTGTAAAGACCTACTAGACTTGAAGATTGTAACTGGTTTGAACATCAAATATACAAGTTGATTAATGGGATCCTGTTCTATGTCAATGGTGATGTTTTTCTTACTATAATTGTTGTTTTTATTATGTTTTCATACTGTCCACTTTCTCTGATAAAGAACAACAAATATAGATTAGGATTTAATTCTAAAAGTACCCTAATCTCACTGATAAAATTTATCTTTATTTTTTCTTCTAATTGTGTTTTGAGGATAATTCAATAGAGTATAGCTAGTGAAGTGTTGGTGAGCCCATGTTTCCTGAGTACAACTTTAGATATTTTCTTTGAAAGTTCTTGAAAAGTGTGCTAAGTAAATTTGAACTAGAGAAGTCTATGGTTAGCCCTATCCTCTAGTTTATCTCCAACAGTTGCTTTGAAAAGATCCCTTAAGAGTATGCCAAAAGCAGGGTAGGTTCAAAGTCCTTACTTGATCTTAGGCTATTCTTTTTTTATCTTAATTTTTTTCCCTTAAGAGTATGCCAAAAGCAGGCTAGGTTAGAAGTCCTTACTTGATCTTAGGATATTCTTTGTTTATCTTAAATGTTTTCCTTGAGAGTATGTTGAAAGCAGGCTAGGTTAAAAGTCCTTACTTGATCTTAAGCTGCCCTTTGTTTTCTTATATTTTTGCTTCTTTCACCACACTTCTTAATGCCCCTGTTTTGGAGGTAAATCCCCTCTGCGGACAGAGGCGATCCCTACTAGCCCAGATCGGGTCTAGCAACAATCGTTCACGCTATAGCGCATGTTACTAATTTCAAATAAACCAACTAGCGATGAAGGCTTACCTGGAATCCGACGTTGTTGTTTGCAAAAGAGGTAGGACTCCCGTTCCTTAGCCCTGGCATATCACGATCCTCACGATCTTCGTGATGGACACCTGCACATGCGAGAAACAAAACAAACGCAAGCGTAAAATCCAGTAGATGCAACTATATGTCAGTCAGAAAGGACATAACTAATCATCATAAACAACAACAAGAGTGGAACCATAACCAATAGTTGTTTATTATTAATCAATCAAAAGAATAATACAACCAAGTTCTGACGTTGAATTCTCATTCGGAGGGTCGCCAGCAGAACACGTCTCGAAAAGCCTGTCAAGGATGGGAGAAACTCTCTCTCTTCGGATCTTGACAATAGTCTCCTTGCTTAGATTTGGCCTTAAGGGAGCTATGAGGGCTCTTGCAGCATAAGGCTCTTGGGAATTTGGGAACTTGAAGACTAGCTTGCAAAGGAGATGAGCAAGCTTTTATAGATGGAGGAAGGGGAGTTGGGATCCCTATAATCATGGGATTGGCCCTATCATGAGGAAGCTGTGAGAGATGGCAAACCACACTTCCTCTCTATGGAAATCCGTGGTAAACCTCTTAAATCAAGATAGATATTAGTTCACGGATCGGTTAGGAATGAGAAACTTCCGCCATTTATTTTTAAAAAACACTCCTTAAATTGGCTGGCATGAGTGCGACTCTGGGACAGAGCGCCAATTGGCGCGAACTCTTTGAAGGATTTTCCCCATTGGTGCGGGTACTGAACTGGCTGCCCACGCCAATGCAAAAAGGGGTGTTTTTAGGGTTTTTCAGCAGGAGATGTCTTCAGGGGGATGAAAGTACATGTTCAGGGGAATTACATGAAAGTATTTTCAGGTTATGTCACTGCTCACAGGTCACAAAATGAGCCCTCCAATGTGCGAGACGGGGATTGCAGGGACGGTGACAAATTTCTATGTAGCAGATGCCCCCTAAAGCATGAGGCCCAAGAGAGAGAGAGGGGTGAAATTCTTTATGAGAACGTGTCCAACTGAAAACACCGCCGTCGGAAAACCTGCGTAGAGAAGTACAAATGATATCTCAGATACATGATATATATGCGGTATGGGCGCAACCATCCATAATAGAGTATACAATAATCCGGATCCAAGGCATGGACGCAACCATCCAGTGAGGATCAATAAATAGACTCAGGTATGGTCGCAGCCATCCAGTAAGTGATTCATGTAACCAATCATAATAATCCACAAAATCGTGGCCTGGATTACAACAGACACAATCCAGGGTCTTGCGCTCCATCTCAATCCGAACACGGTACAAGTCCAAGCATGTGAAGAAATGAGCTGAAGTCGAACATGCAAGAACATCGTCTGATTACCAGCCAATGATGAAAGTTGTTAACAGACGCGAGAGGTACCATCAATAATGACAATGGCCCTCAAGGTACTACGGTGCAATTTACGGCATGTGAATCAATGAGCTGGCGTCGAACACCCGTAGAATCACTCAATCGGAGGCCAATGATGAAAACCTCACGTCGAATGCGAAGAACCTGCCATTGAGGCATGCAGGCTCCAAGGCACCAGAAGGGAGTCTCTAGATTACCTTCCTGGATAATGAACTGGAGTCGAAAGGAAGTGACCTTGATCGAAGGTGGTCCATAATGTTTCCCAAATCATCGACGTGAGACAGAGGAACATAGTGTTTTTGTGAATCACGATCAGATGAGAATCAGAGGACGGTTGGTACTTGCAGAGGTCAACTTCTCTTGAACATATAAACGGCACGACAGTGAGTTTGGCAGCATTTGACATCAACAGATCAAAGGTCATGGCGACGAGGCAAAGAGCAGATGAGAGGTCAAAAGGATTACCCAAGCCCATGGAGGCAAGCGAAAAACGAGATGAGATGTCCCCAACCTGACACGAATGCAGACAAGTGCCATGTTCAAGAGCGACATACTGCCGACACAACAATGATTGTGGCTCCATTTTTCCCCACCATTTCTGGAGAGTACCCTAATAAATTTTGATAACAAGCTTGAAGGGGATAGCATATGCTTGTAATATAAGTTCGTCCCTCGGACGAATCCATCCTAGTACATTTAACGAGCCCTAGGAAGGAGCGACTCGAATAATGTCATCACGACTAAATCCAATGTCATCAGGGTTTAACGAGTCTAACAAAGGAAGAACTCGGCGCCTTTTCATATTTAGAGAGTTTGAAAAGATAGCTGAATAGTAAACTCCAACGGTCCCTTTTCATAAATAGTTCCTCAAATCCGAAAAGGTAGAAAACTATGTCTGAGAAAACCTCCTAGTCGCGATAGGCTAGGGTATTCCTTTTTCGTAAATAATCTATCCCAGCCCGAAAAAGGGGTAAACGTATACTGGGTAGATGTTGTTTCGCAGCCACTTTAACGAGATCGAAACAACAAGGGCCTCAGCAATCTTTTCATGTTTAGAGAGTCAGAAAATAGCTGAAAGATGACTCCAAAATGACTTTTTCGTGTTTTTACCGAGTCCAAAAAAGTATAAAATACAACTCGTTTCACCATTTAAGTTGCGTAGAAACCTGTTGCTGCACACAGAGGCAAGTGTAAAATCCATTTCCGACAAAATATATCAAAATATTAATAAAAATTCCTTTTAAAACCTACTTTAGATTTCAAAAAGTTATAAATAGTCCCAAATGGTAAAAAAAAAATTACTTTTACTATTTACCTCATTTGGAGAGCAGCAGTGGTCCATTTTGTGCAAACCTTCTGACGGCGATTGCGACAGATCCGGGCTACCATTCAGATTCCCGTTCATTCCAGGTAAGAGGCGCCCCCCTGTACTTCATTTTAATCCATTTTTTCATAGTTTTATATTGCTCATTAGATTTATGTGGAATATTTTTGTAATTTTAGGGCTCCGCCCATTGGCGCGGGTATCGGGCACGGACCCGCGCCAATGGCCTTTTTGATACAAAGGGCCCGCACCAACTGGCGTGACTGTTAAGGAAACAACTGGCCAATGGCGCAGCGCGGTTTCCGTTTCAAAATTCCAAATAACTAGTGATTTAAATGGATTTCCAAGCATAATAGAGATCTAATCAAGGGTTTTTGACCATGTTGATGTAGACAACCGAGTACAATGGTGATCGAATGGAAAGAGAGGGAGCATGGGGAAGAGGACGAACTAGCCATGGAGAACGAAACTTGTATGAATGCTCTCAAGAACTGTGAGCTTAAAAAGTTCTTCCTGACACCTTGCTTACGAGCTCAACCTGAGCTTCTACAATACCTGATCAGCATTTGGGATGAAAATGAACAAGTGTTCAGGCTGCGGGATCAAGTGTTAGAACTGGAGGTTTCTGACGTATACTTCATAACCGGACTATCGCGCAGAGGTCCAGTGACCATATTGACAGGGATTAGACCATCTAGTGAAAAGATGGAGCAGGTAATGGCGAGGGTGTGCCCAAGGGCACGAACCAGATCAGGAAGCGGAAAGGTAGACATTCACACCGTCGAGGATCTAGCACTCAGAGTAGTGCTACACACCATTACACGAGCTGCAGGATCGCAAGCTCCACATGAGGCGACCAAGGCCCAACTGATACTAGCCTCAGAGTGTATGAGTCCTACACTGTTTGACTGGGCTACAACGGTGACAGTCAACATGAAGAGACAGCTCACGAAGTGCAAGCAGGAAAAACTGAAACAGTTTTGCTACGGTTCTATCTTGGTATCATTCATTCTGGAACGACTACCAATCTTCCAAGGCCAAGGGGACATAGTAGCTTGAGCCGATACCACGAGAGCCGAGAATGGCTCGCTGGGCAGCACTGATGCCCAGAGCAGGAGGGGGCCAAGAGATGTCCTGGAGGCCGGAGTTTTTTGGGTGGCTACGGCGTCAGTTGATCGTAGTCGAAGACTGGCCATATGCAGGGACCGATTTCACTGGTGATCCAGATCTTCCACTCCCGGAGGGAGATGACTAGGATGAGGAGTTGGGTAAGATCGTCTTTTTGATTTTTTGTGTTTTATGATTTTTTGTTAATACATGTCTGTTCTGACAGTAGTTATATGCATATGCAGATGTCGCCCAGAGAGACCAGCCGATATGTCTCCCATTTCACGGAGAACTCATCCCGTAGCTGACCCTCAGGCGGAGGGTGCCGAGGGAGGAGAGTTGGTACAGAACCTCGAAGGGATCGCTCGGGGGATTCCAGACTACGCCTGACTGGCAGATGTTACACTAGCATACCAGAGACATACGGTGGGAGTGCCTAGTCACCTCCACCATCTTCTAAAACGCTTAGTGCGTGCTGTGGCTTGTTATCATGAGCACCACGTAGATTAGACACCTAGGGATTTATTTCATGCATATTTTTTTATTTTATGTGACACACGCTATGTAAACATTTTGATATATATATACATACTTATTTCTGGATGGATCTCTTCACATGTGATAATGTTTTGTTTATAAATTGCGCAAATGTCTATCTAAAACCAAATTAGCTACTGCATCTGTTAGTGTATTCATATGTATAGGTATATGTTGATATGTAATATAGTCAAAGTTTCTTCCAGCAGACGAATACGCGGATACAGACGTAAAATGGATGGATTTCTGACTGAATAATGCCCGTTGAGTTGTAATACTATAAGTTGTGAGTCTATATACACAACTAATTCACGAATACCAAGGTTTACAGCCTCAGTTAATAATTCTAACACAGCACTATATTCCGCGATGTTATTTGTAGTACGTCTCAGACACACACCTTGCAAGTTGACCAACTCACTAGAAGGATCATAGATTACCCAGGCTGCCGAAGACAGATTCCTGGTACTGCGGGAGGCACCATCCACGAAACCAACAAACGGATTGATGGGCATCTGCACAATCAGGAAGACCCGATCAGCAGAAAGATGTTTACAACGCAAACCACACCACACATGCACACAAATTAAATAACACACCTATGTACACACACCACACCAAAAATCACTTCAAGCGTAGTATTTTTTCAGGTATAGCCCATTTCTGGGTTGCGCCAGCGGAACTCCTTGATAGTCTATAAGCTCATAAGCCCCATTCTTCAAAATGCGTTTTACTATGTAGGGCCCATGCCACATAGGTTGGAAATTTCTGGCCCCAAGCTTTTCATGTGCTTGATCGTACAGGAGGATGAGGTCCCCTTCGACAAAGGAACGTGTAGAAACAGATTGATCGAAGTGAGCTTTGACCCGCTTCTTTTGTGCTTCAATGACTAAAGCAGCCAAACGGCGGGTTTCATCTAACCGTTCCAGATACAAAAGACGCTATTCCTCAGCAGAAGTGTCGGGTAGAAGTTCCACAGCTAATTTCAAAGAAGGAATCTCGCATTCAACCGGAAGTGTTGCTTCCAGACCATACACCAATTGAAATGGTGTGAATCCGGTTGCACTCTTTGCAGACGTTCGGTAGGCCCATATAGCTGAGAACAGTTGGAGGTGCCAATGGATTTATGAATAACAATATTTGTTGAAGCATAGTGACCAGAACCTTGTTCACAGCCTCAACCTGGCCATTTGCCTGAGGGTAATATGGCGTCGAGCTATCATGGCGTAAGCCCAATCTTGATGTCAGCTCGGCCATCATATAATCTCAGAAATGAGTACCATGGTCGGTAACGATGGCCTGAGGGACCCCAAAACATGCAATGATGTGGTTGAAGATGAATTGGGTAGCTATCTTACCGTCGGCAGCTAGTGTAGGCATCACTTCGACCCACTTCGTAAAGTAGTCTACGGCGACGATTATATACGCATGCCCCCCGGCAGAATGAGGGTTACATGTCATAAAATCTACGCCCCATTTCGCAAAAGGGCTAATGGTAATAACAGGATGCAGAGGGAGCGGCGGCGTGCGCATCTTGCGCTGAAAGACCTGGCACGCGTGACAATTATGGACTGCGACGATACAGTCTTTGAATATTGACGGCCAGAAGTATCCTGCTCTTAGAATTTTCTGAGCAGTGGCATATCTGGACATATGACCGCCATAGGCGCCACTGTAGCAGTCATTTAGGACCCTTTCAGCCTCTTCCAAGTTTAGGCACCGACGGAGCATCGAATCTACTCCAACATGGTATAAGGTATCTCCTACGATGCGGTAGGGTTGAGACTGATGTCGAATCCGACGTCGGGCATCTTTAGTCAACTCAGACCGAAATGCGGAGGTCTGAATATACACAATTATGTCACCGTACTAAGGGTCGCGAGTACTGATAAGGAAATGAGTTTCGTCCGAGATATGATCCTCGGAGTGCGAAGGAGTGGAGTCTGTTGGGAGCAAGCATATAAGATCCGCGAAAACCAGTGATTTGGTTGACTTAGCAGTAATGAACTCTAAGTCAAACTCCTGCAGGATAATGATCCATTTGGAGTATTTTCCCCCCAATAATTGTCGAGAGAGAATATACGTCATGGGGTTGCAATCCGAAACCACTGTTATCGTATGCAGCAGGATGTAGTGGTGAAAATGCTGCATGGCGTGTACTGCAGCTAATGCCAGCTTCTCGACATGAGCATAACATGTTCTATGTCGAGAAGGTTTCGTGACAGATAATAAATGACATGTTCATTTCCATCATCGTCATCCTGCACCAGAACCATAGCTATGGTGCTAAACGTGGTGGCAAGATACAAAGTGAAATCACGGTGATAATTAGGAGGACGAAGCAAAGGAGCATTAACCAGTAACATCTTAAGCTTCTCAAAGGATTCTTGAGCAATGTCGTCCCAATGGAAGGGAACGTTATGCTTTAGAAGACACGTGAATCCTTTGGCCACCTCCGTGTAGTTCGGGATAAAGCGTCGAAGGAAGTTAGCTTTTCCCTGCAGACTCTGCAACTGATATAACGAGGAGGGTGATGGGAGATTGATGATAGCCTCGACCTTTAAAGGGTCAAGGCGAATTCCGTCTTTGGAGACTATGAATCCCAAAAGATGGCCAGAATCCACGTAAAAGATGCATTTATGAGGATTAAGCCTAATATTGTAGCACCTACAGTGAAGGAAAATCAAGTGGAGGTGTTCAGGGTGGTCCTCTCTCCTAGCTGATTGAGCTGGCAAGTCATCCAAATAAGGTTGAACGATATGGCGTATGTCGTGAAAAGCGTAAGACATCGCCCGCTGAAAAGTGGCTCCAACTTTCTTCAAGCCGAACGGGAGCTTTTTATAAGCGAAAGTACCCCATGGACAGATGAATGTAGTCTTGTGCTGATCAGCAGGTATAATGTTTATCTGATTGTACCCGGAAAAGCCGTCCATCAAGGAATAAATCTCACTTCCGGCACATTCGTCGATGATTTGGTCTATGAAAGGAGTGGGATAATTATCCTTCGGACAGGCGCGATTAATATCGCGGTAATCAACACAGACCCTAATAGTACCCTCCTTTTTATCAACAGGGACAATGTTTGAAACCCATTCTGTGAGGGGGAAGGGATAAATAAAGCCCGCTTTCAGAAGTTTTTCAACTTCTGCCTTAATTGCGGTGGCTTTGCGAGGATGCACCGAGCGTAAGCGTTGGCGCACAGGCTTCGCACCAGGGTAGGTTGGAATCTGATGCACTACGATACTGGGATCAATCCTAGGAATTTCTTGGTAGGACCAGGCGAACACATATCTGAATTATTTAAAAAGATCAGTATAGACTTGAATCTCATCAGGAGAACAAGTCACTCCCACGTGTATGTTCTCAACGATCCCCAATTTAACAGAGATGTTGATAGGGATGGTTTGAGTGATATTACTCAGGTTTCCTTCCGAAAGAACCTCGTGCGTCAAAATGGGCGTTTGGAGAGGTGGAGTGGGAACCTGAGATGCAAAACACTCGAGACAATCTGACATTGCCCCCAGGCATGGCATAAAGGAGGAACGATGATGTCCATCACTCCAAGGCAGCTCCTCAAGAGACATTGTTTCAACAATGGCTTCATCAGAAGGAAAAATCTCTTTGAGAGGATCAGGTGAATCGGCCTGACCGAGACAGGGGGATTGAGAATAGATGTCTAAAGCCATGCTCAAAGGAGCATGCTGAGGAGGGGAAGGATCGGATGCGGCGACAATTTCACAGTAGCTAATCTCTACTGAAGTTAAGGGCATCGATTCTCCAAACTCAGTCACCTGCTCAGGCGTAGGGATGGGCCATGGGTCGTCAGACCTAGAGATCATGTTAACTTGAGTAGTGTGCGGTGGTGGTGCGGGAAAAATACCCATGAGGACGGGGTCTTTGAAGAGACCGGGCCCTACACTGTCGGGGGGATTTGGGATCTGATCCACGTACGGAACGTTGTTCTCGGAGGTGGAGGTGAAGAAGGACAACTGATCCACTGTAACGATTTTTCCCTCGTGAGGGAACTTAATAATTTGAAAGAGGGTGGATGGCACACATAATATGGCGTGAGTCCAACTGCGGCCAAGAAGTATATTGTAGTTGAGCTTAGAATCAACCACTTCTACTTCTACATTGACAGTCTTCCCCTGTAAAGTAATCGCTAGACTCTCGAGAACACCCAAGGGTTTGGATTCCTGACCATCAAATGCCTCTAGGGCATTGGGAGAGGATGAAAGGGTCGGAGAGCCAATGGCCTTCCAGCAAGCAGACGACATGATGCAGGTAGAAGCACCTTCATCCACAATGGCCCTATGGATGTTAAGACTATTGATCCCGACTTGAATAACAAGAGCGATCTGATGTGGAAGTCGGGGGGTGAAATTTTCTAAGTCAAAGGTGAGAAGACTAGAATCGGCGGGGTCGATTCCACCGATTGGAGATAATAAAGCTTTCTGTTGTGAAGGAAAATTTTGAAGAAATTCCAAAGAAGACATGGCAGAGGGCGCCTGTGCCAGATCCTCAACAATACTGTAGTGCTGAGCAGCATGAGCATTCGGATTGTAGGAAGACTTTCGTAGAACACCTTTAGAAGGTGGCCTCAAAACGGGTTCAGCAGTAGGCTTCTCAATTTCCAACGAACCGGAGACAGGTGGGGGAGGTGGACCATCTGCAACTACCTTCCCTGGTGCCTGACGCGATTCGTTGTAATCCTTCAAACGTGTGGTGATAGAAATAGGTGCAGCGCCATTCATCATAAAGACTTGGGACCCAAATGGTGCAGATGGTGAAGGCTGTTCAACCATCTGGGTCTGCTGAGATGGGAACGGTTCTTTAAGAACTGCCGAAGTCCCTTTGGAGCCTTTTAGAAGTTGAATAACTTCAGATCGTCGAGGACAATCCTTAGTATAATGATATCCTTCACAAATGAGGCAGGGGTACTTCGGTTTGCATTGGGAACCGTCCTCGGTCGGAGGTTTGGAATCTAGCTTTGGGGCGTCGGATTTGGATTTACCTTTGCCCTTCTTCTTCCCTTTGGAGGCTTTCTCCGTAGGATTGGCCTGAACGGCATTAACCTCTGCAGTTTTTCCAAAATCGGTAGGGGCAGGAGGAGCAGAATTATTGGATGAGTTAGACTTCTGCTTCCCATTGGAATATTTCTTCGAATTCTGAGACACGGAACCAATAACACCATCCATTGCCGGGGTAGGTGGAGCTTTAGAGGTTCTAGACCGTGGAGCATCAGGAAAGATATCATACAGCGTGCCGGATTATGAATATACCAAATCCAGATATTGAGCATGCGCTATGGCTTGTTCTTCAGTCACACATGCCCCCATAGCAATATCTTGGGCGATTTTGTTAACGAAGGAGGTGGTGAACCAATGAGTTAGTATCTGATCAGGTATATGAACTTGATCAGTCTACAACGACATCGCCACTCATGGATGTGATCAGAAATGTGGGTGGCTTTGTCCTGCTTCAAAGAAGTCAGGAGGTGCGTCCTGGCTTCGTAGCGAACCGATAACTGAAAATGAGTCAGAAAAGCCATGGCTAACGTATTGAAATCTTTAAAGATGCCACGAGATAATTCGATATACCACTTAGCAGCAGCGCCAGTCAAAGTGCGCTGGAAGAGGCGCAGATGGATTGAATCATCCACCCAAGAGTTGGACGAACACCAAAGATGGTAAGTCATCACATGAGCTTGGGGGTCCTCTCCAGCTTTTCCCTCAAACTTGAGGCAATCACCGGGCATCTTGGTAGGAACCAGAGGCCAATAAGGATTATGCAGAATTGGATCATTCGTTAGTTTCGAAACATCCGGTAACTCCAAGGTAGCCAGAAACGGAAATGGCAGATTGGACGGCATACCTGGCCCTGGGTAAGGACCAGTACCTGTACTCCACGCTGGTTGGGAATAACCTTGCCCTCATGGGTTCTGTCCAGGAGGATTCTGACCGTAGGGTGTATAGGTGGTATAACCAGCCTGATTCGGTTGCTGGTAACTAGTGTATGGGGGTTGATAACCAGAGTATGGACCCTGATTATGAGTCGGCCTCGTGTAAGAAGCATTTGGATTTGGCTACTGAGCATAGGTGTAGCCAGGTTGTTGAGGATGATAGTTAGAACCTTGGGGCTGGCTATAATTCGGTCGGTATTGACCATGAGAATAGTAGCCGCCTTGAGGTTGAGTGGGCTGCTGATAGGTGGAACCCTGCGAAGATTGATAATTTGGGTGCAGCGGTTGATTTGGCTGCGAGATCGAATGAATCGATTGCTGGGTAGGGTTGATAGGATGTGCAGGATGGCCTGGTTGAGTAGGTTGCCCTGGGTGAATAGGTTGACCCGGGTGAACAGGTTGTGTCGGTTGCGCAGGTTGACCTGGCTGTTGAAAAGCACTAGGTTGTACCGAATGAATCGGTTGGCCTAGGGGTGGGACAACAGGTTGTGCCGGATAGGTCGGTTGGCCTGGTGGAGGAATGGAGCCAGGTGGAAGCTGGTAACCGGTTTTACCTGCAGCAGGACCGTAAGATGGTCCTGGTTGGCGTGCAACGTTTGGATTAATAGGATACTGAGGTTGCATGGGTTGGGAAGGTAGGACTTGCCCCCCAGGATCGTATACCGGCCTCGGTTGGTACCCCGGTTGAGGTTGCACAGGTTGACCGGAAGGGTTGTAATATTGTCCTTGTGGACCGTACGATGGCCCTTGCTAGCCTGCAGGATAGCCTTGGATGGGCTGGCCCTGCGGGTTATAAGGATAGCCAGGCTGGCCCGAAGGTTGGCCTTGGAAAGGTTGCCCTTGCAGGTTGTAATACTGCCCAACCTGGCCATACGGTAAACCTTGAGCATGAAGGTGAGCCTCTGGAGCGGGTAAACGTAACATGTTCTCGTGCTTATCGTATTGATATAGAAAAGCATACACGGGTGTACCATCCTATGCATAATGTGAAAAATAAGAGCGGTTGGGGTCTTGGGAGGTTTTTCCAACCTCGGGGTTTGGCTGTTGTAGGGACAACCGATACTCCTCCGGAGAGATGTTCTTCGGCATAGCAGTCGCTATGTAGACGTCTTCGGGAGGCAGCACAAACCTCGCAGAGGGTGTTGTAATAGTGGGTGCAGACGCGGCCACACAGACAGTGGGCCGAACGGGTACAGAGGTGACGGGAGCCTGAGGAGACATCCCCAATGAAGGAACCACCGGCCTCGTAGAAGGAGCTGATACCCCCATAGAGGCTACGGTGGCAATAATCTGACCCAAGGATCTATACCTTGCTGTTAATGAGGGACCAGGTGATGACATAATAGCTGGTTCAGGGTCGTCTCCTAGAAATAATCTTCGAGGAAATAACTGGTAATCCTCACCAGACGTGGGGATTTCGTCGCTGGATTCACTCATGATTAAGCCTGCCGCTAGATCTCGTAATAGACGGCGAGGACTAGGAGGAAAAACAGCAGCTATAAACAGCGAACCCGATGTAAGAGAAAGGAACTCTACTCCTACTCTTAATTCAGACCAAGGGTCGGAAAAGGGCCAATTGAACTCAATTGGTCCCCCAAAGGGTTGTTCAGCAAGAACCGGTCCCCCGTCAGGAAACTCAAAAATAACGAGCTGCTGAGGTTCAACAGAGGATTGTGAAGCCTCTGATGAATCGTCCGTATAAGGACTACCAGTAGACGAAACCGAGGGTTCCGCCATTGTGGTAGTAATGACAAGAGAAAATATCAAACACACACATGGGCTGAAAAAGATTCAAGACACACAATCAAACGGCCAACAAGCAAAACCTAACAGGGCGTGTGATCGCGAGTGATTAATTTTTTTACCACATTGAAAAATAGGAAACTTCACCGTTTCATGTTTTAAGAGTCAAGAAATGGATAAAAGGTGACTATCTCTTTCAGTTTTGAAGCAAGCATGAAAGGACAAGCGCTTGGTGATCCTTTCAAATTTAAAGAGTCAGAAAATATCAAATGACTACTTAGGGATACTAAGCAGAGGGTGTACCAAACAACCGTGAACTGCAATATACACCTTGGTTTCAAAATGAAAGATAAATCAACCAAGGACTTTCCGTACGTGTAGGAAATCTCCCCGAATGCTGTGTCCGGTGTATCACGGGTATAGGGCGGTAGACTCGGCTTCCTATGGATAAAGGATTGAAACCTAGTGGGGTCTCCCTTTATATACGCGACGGTACGGGGAGCACAAGTCCGTACTAGTGCTTTCTAAAGCCAAGAGGCGAACGACAGTGACTAGGTTTTAAGACGCCGGAACACGTCTCTAGCCTAGACCTCTAAATGTGTTTCGTTAGATTTCAATGCTGCCTTAGTGTAAATTGAGTAAATTTTAATGTTTATCTTCAATTATGTTTAAGTTTTCAGGCCCTAGCGAATGTAATGTCTCAAAATCTCCTAAATGCATTCTATATGCCACAGTATATCATTTCATTCGATGAAAGCTATTTATGAGAGAGTTGAGAGCTTTTCACACAATAACGAAATGAACAGAAAACAACCAATGATGCCTCTAATGCAGCTAATGAAAACTAAAAATCTTTTCTTTCAAGGTTACTAATCACTAATAACACCGAAAAGATCTAATTCACATTAAGTAATGAAAAGAAAAAGAGATTTTTTTTATATTTTCAATGTTTATGAGCAAAATGCACTAAAAAAAATGAAAACTAATGGGAAGAAATTTGAGACATGGTGATAAGAGAGCAAAAACAAGCACGTTTCACTCAATAACAAGCACAATCAGATCTCAAATCGACCAACAGAGCTTCGAAACCAAGAAAAATCCCAAAGATACAAATGAGCCATGTAATCTAGGCCCAAAACGGGACAAAGTGAAATTCGAATGAAGGAGGATTCAATCACTCACATAGCGCAATAAAACGATAAAAAATTGTCAAACGAATGCAGGGAAGCAATCACGAAGTTGACTGAACTGATAAAAACCAAAAAACTCCCAAGGGAGGCTCGACACACCAAAGAACCTAGATGCCTTAGGGCTAGATTGTAAAATCGATGAAAATGGGCAAACAACCAAAGGATGGAGGTCATAGTCAGTCAAACAAGGCTCCAGGACACTCAAACAGTCGGAAAAATGAAACCAAAATCAGAGTTCAGGCTCAGAAAGCTCAAAATCAAGCAAACCCTAGCAGTCCCCAACACTAGCGCAATTGTCAGGCTGAAACTAGCGCCATATCAGGATTGGCGCGGGTAATACATTGACAACTAGCGCCAATTGGCGCGACTGTCACGCTAAAAAACGCGCCAGTCAAGTTTTCTATGCTAAAATAAAAAATAAGCAATCCAAGATCAGACCAGTGATGTTTGGAGTTTTCAAAAACCCAAATTCACAGAAAGAACCAGCCCAAAAGAGCTGATCAAGCAAGTAGAATCAAGAATCAACCGAAGAGACAAGACAGTGATCCAAGTGTTCAGTTTACAAACTAAACCGGAGATTGACTGAAGCAGCTTTGATCTACTTCGCAATTGCAGAGCAAAAGCGTTTCGAAGGCTATCTAGCCAACTTCAGGCTCCGTCTATAGCTCATAAAATGAACAACAACAAGCTAACGATCCCCAGCGGAGTCACCAAATTGTTGTGGAGGTAAATCCCCTCTACGGACAGAGGCGATCCCTACTAGCCCAGACCAGGTCTAGCAACAATCAATCACGCTATAGTGCAGGTTCCTAATTGCAAATAAACCAACCAGCGATGAAGGCTTACCTGGAATCCAACGCAGTCGTTGTAGAAGAGGTGGCGCTCCCATTCCTCAACTCTGGCAGATCACGATCCCCACAATCTCCGTGATGGGACACCTGCACATGCGAGAAACAAAACAAACGCAAGCATAAAATCCAGTAGATGCAACTATATTTCAGTCAGAAAGGACATAACTCATCACCATAAATAAAAAAAAGAGTGGAGCCATAACCAATAGTCGTTCATTAATAATCAATCAAAGGAAAATTACAACCATAGTTCTCTATCACTAATTCTCTCAGGGTCGCCGCCAGAACACATCTCAAAACTGCCATATGACAAATTTCCTCTTCGATCTAAACAATAGTCTCTGCTTGACAAGTCTTAATAGTTATGGAGGCTCTATAAAAGACAAGGTCTTTAGGAATCTTAGAATTAAGACTTAGCTATATGTTGAGAGAAACTTTTATATATAAAGTGGGAGTTGGGATCCCTATAATCATGGGATTGGCTCTATCATTAAGTGAAGCTTCATGAGAGGTGGCAAACCACTCTCTCTATATGGAAACTGTAGTCAAAACCTCCACCTCAAGACAGATAAAGGTCTGTAAATCTGTTATAACAAACTCACTACGATTTAAAAAGTAATTAAATCGGGTTGCACGAGTGCGACTCGATTTAGCACCAATTGGCGCGACCTCTTTGAAGGATTTTCCCCATTGGCGCAGGTACTAAACTGGCTACCCGCACCAATGCAAAAAGGGCCATTTTTAGGGTTTTTCACAAGGAGATGTCTTCAGGGGGATGAAAGTACATGTTCAGGGGAATACCATGAAAGTATTTTCAAGTTATGTCACTGCTCACAGGTCACAAAATGAGTCTCAACAAAGTACATGGGATTGCAGTGGACTCGTGACAAATTATAAATACATGTATATGTATGTATATATATATACATGTATATATATACATATATATACATATATTTATATGTATATGTATATGTATATGTATATATATATATATATATATATATATATATATATATACATATATATATATATATATATATATATATATATATATATATATATATATATATATATATATATATATATACATATACACATATATATACATGTACATGTATATATATATATATATATATATATATATATATATATAGACACACATTGCACACACACATATATATAAGATATATGTAATCAGATTGTTTTCCATAATTAAGTATCTGTTATCACAAAATCTGACCTGATAGGCTGCTCATCAAGTGGACTTTGTGTAACTGTTTTAGACCAATCTTATAGTTGAGGCTTAGCCTCCTCAACCTAAGAGGGCTCTCTCAAAGGTTTATGATTTTTGATTAATGGATAGATGGCTAACTCTAAGGTAAAAAGATAAAATGATATAACTGGTTGTATTACAGATTAGCAAACATTCATTGGGCCATGGAGTCAAGATAATCTTCAACAAAACATCACAATCTATTAAGCATGGAAGTCAAGGAATTTGGAGTCTAAGTCAATGAATAAAATAGTAACATAGTGAAACACATAGTCCATTTGCATATGAAGGAAGTTAGAGCATTGTTAAATGAA